>JBBPBQ010020321.1:3362714-3421574 GCA_037974755.1 Cicer yamashitae | reverse complement strand
GATGTGTTTCTATACTTATTCAATTTATATATTTATAAGTTTCAAATATATCATATTATGAAAAATCAAAATAATATTTTATAAGTAACCACCAATTTCTTTTAATAAATATAAAAAATAAATCAAGATTTTAATACATAACTCTTAACAATGTTTTAATGATAATTGAAGTTTCAAAAATTAATAGAAATACTAATTGAGTTATAAAAGATAATAGAGTATTTAAAAGGTGAGAATTGGAGGAAAATTAATATATACTATAGGTAATAGCAATGAAGTTATTATTATTGTTATTATAAAAAATTGAATACTATTTCTAAGTGAGATACTCTTCAAATTTTCATTTAATTTTTTTTTTAATATTTACGAGAACATATCTAATAAAAATGTTATTTTTATGTGAGAGGGATTACAATATTTATCGACCATTAGATTATAAAAATAATAAAATAAGAATTAAAAATAGGAGATATTCGAAGAGAATTTTGGCATCCAATCCAATTATGTGGAAGAATGATCGCAATCCCAAAAAAATATCAGATAAGGACAATTTGGTAATAACGTTCACCAAAACTGGGCAATCTCATAATTTCCAACATCTCTTTCATTCTTTCACACTTTTGCCACTTTCAATTTACCAATACCACCCTCACTTTCGCGACCACATTAATATGAAACACAAACTCCAAGGTCAACTCCGTCTTTTCACGCCGCATTCTAATTCTTCTTCTCTTCACATCCACCACCACCATATCTCACAGTCCAGTTCTTCACTCTCCGTTTTGCAATGGCTCTTAATCTGTGCACCTCCCCTAAATTGGTTGGCACCACCCTCTTCGATAGTTCTTCTTCATCGAAGCTATCAATTGGTTCATCTTCTTCATATTCTTCTACTATTTTAAGTTCGAAGAATGTTGGTCTCAGGAGCTTAAGCTTGAGAAAGAGTGGAAGTGTGAATCTGAGTGTAAGATCGAGCTTGGAAACTGCGGGGCCCACTGTGACGGTGGGACAAGTGACTGAGGTTAACAAGGATACGTTTTGGCCTATTGTCAATGCCGCCGGTGATAAGACCGTCGTCCTCGACATGTTCACCCAATGGTATAAGTACTTCATTATTTTACGACATTAAATTATTAATTTACCATTAACTAGTACTTGTATATCATCACACATCATTTTCCTTTTTATATTATAATTTAATATATAATTATACTTTACCTTGTATAAAACTTATGAGGAAATTGTTTCTGCAATCAAAGTGAGAATAAGGGTAGAAGATATCCATAACAAGTTATGACACAATTTAGATAAACAATTTAAGTAAGCGTGAGTTTATGCTATAAGCTATTTCTATATTAAAATATAAAATAAAGTTAAACTGTTATAAGTTGTTTTCATAAGCTATTTTGGAGAAATTATGGAAATAAACTGAAAATCTCCGTTGTCCGACACCAATATGACATTAACACATTAATTACATTCAATTAATTCAATTTCTCAAATTAATATAGGTGTTGACGTGTCAGTGTTAGTGTCATGTCTGGTATTCGTGTCGTTATCCCTGTTTCATAGCTGAAAATAGTTTACAAACATGTCATAAGCTATTTTCATAATTTCGCTCAAACAGTCTCACAAGTGTCTATGCTAGTAGGTAGGTGAAAATAAGTCAATCCAAACAATCAAATGACGATACACTATCTTAAAAACTTTATGAAGATAAGGTGAAAATAGCTTATGAACTGTAACTGTAAACCAAACAGAAATCTCTAATTAATAGCTAACTATTGTTAATAAAAAGAGGGTTTCTAAACTAAGGGGTTTATTAGAGGGAGAAGTCAGAAGTTTTAAAAGTTGATGAAACAATCAAGGGAGTGGAGTTACATAAAACTACAATTTGTTATGCACATCCATGCATTTTATCATAATTGCAACTGTTATAAAGTGAACCCTTACTCTAATATAGAATGCCCACATTTGAGGTAAAAAGAAGAGGAGGTAATTCACTTCTTAAGGGAACTTAATTACTGACAAAGTGGGAATAAAGTAACATGACTAAAGTACTTGTACGTAGGCTGAATACCAAAAGGAATACTTAGCATTCATGCTTTCCAGTCTGTTGAAAAGTTCAAATTTGGCCTTTGGCATACGATTAGCATCACACTTTTTGATTAGCATCACACTTTTTTGAGTCTCCTATGTGTTCGGGCTCTTTTTGGCCTATCTTGCCCGGGACCCTCAGACTTTGGTCAGAGCAATCCGGCTACAGTGTAATGTGCAAAGGAGCTCGTAACTCAGCGTGTTCAGGCCATTCTAGAATTCTCTCATTTGGGCCCGATCTGGGCATAACAAGTATTTTATGACGGCCCATAACCCCAAGCATTAGGCTTCAAGGGCGAGATGCTTAAGAAACATGGGCTCGGAATGGCAAAATGTTGGGACGGTCCAATATGTTTAGCAAAGACCAATTCATGGTCTACTCCTGGGATAAAGTTGTTTTATTGTTTGGGATATGAAGTATATGGACCCAAGCATGTACTTGTATATAATTATTGATTATGGATAACTTGCTTTAGCTTGCAGAAGAAGAGTAACTTTTTTTCACTCTTTCTCCATGTGCATAAGAATGGATTGTTCATGAGTGATATTGAGATGTCATATGACCTTAATAGTGATCAGCTGATCATTTAATTGGTTTACAATAAAGTAAGCAAAACCAGTTTCTTTGGGTTACAACAAAAACAAAGTTGATAAAAGGTTAATTGATTTTGGTCATTCAGACTCATTCTCTGGTGTGGTTCTGCAGGAATGGTTATTTTATGGTTCACAATTATGATCGATCCTTTATGACATTGCTAAGTGGATATTTGGATAACCTTGGAATTGGATATGATTTATCATGAATTTTGCAGGTGCGGTCCCTGCAAAGTGATAGCTCCAAAATTCAAAGAATTATCTGAGAAGTATTTGGATGTTGTTTTTCTAAAGCTTGATTGCAACCAAGATAACAAGGTATGGATGTAATGTACTCCTTCCATCTCATTATAAAGCGTCATGTTTGAAATAGTTCTATTTCAAATTATTTGTCATTTTAGAACGAACACCAAGAGAACATTTATCACTTTTTTCCAACAACACCCTCCCTCCTTTAAATAAATAGTCTACATAACTATTTTATTACTACTACTTTCAATCACTCTAATTAATGAGTCTTTTAGGCTATACACATTAGAGAAATCAACGTAAGTTATCATTTTCTTAAGAAGTGTGCATTACCTAAAATGACACTTATAATGAGACGGAAAGAGTACTAAATAGTAGATAGTATATGGTTCCCATATTTTCTTGGACTCACATAGTATATAATGGTTATTGGCAGCCCTTGGCAAAAGAGCTAGGACTTAAAGTGGTTCCCACTTTTAAAATTCTAAAGGACAGCAAGGTTGTAAAAGAAGTAACTGGAGCTAAATATGATGATTTGGTCGCTGCTATTAACACTGTTCGGTCTAACTAAACAATATTACTAGTATAAGTATTTTCTTGTATATGTAAAAAGATCATGCTTGATACCCTCTGTAAGTATTTTTAATGCAATTGTAAGCTGCTGAGTGGAAGATGAGGAAATGTCATCGTGTTATTGTTGTAAGTTGTAATGTAATTCATTATTCCCTGTGCCTAGGGAATAGTTGTTTAAAATTATTTCTGTTACGAACTTGATCATATGCTATCTATAAAGTTGGCTCAGATTGCTTTTACTAGTTTTTTTGAAAAGATAAAACTGTATGAAATAAATATGAATTGAGTCAGTGCTGTCAAGGGATATTTAATCTACAGGGGTTTTATGGTATGCCAAAACAATGCCCAATTGATAATGTCTAGCAACTCGAGATAGACTAAACTAATCCTATGTACGGGAGTTTGGAGGGAAAGGGAGAGACTGTTTTGAAGATAAAGGAATAAGTAAAGTGAAGCTTGAGTAATCTTCCACTTTGCATGAAATTTTAATCTTCTTCATTGGACTAAAACCTTTTAATATGGGAACTAACAAAATACATTGGGGAGGACTTTGGAAGAATTAGAATTAATTTTAAAATTCATTTACTCTCTTTGTATTATAATACTTTCAAAACAAAAATAATATTGCTCATAAGTATTTTTTTTTTATCTCTTTTCTTTCAAAACTACTCAAGAAAAGTGAGTAATTAGAGGAATTTTGTATCATGAAGAAAAAAAGATTCTCTCTTATTAAAGTTCTCTCTTCCTTCGATTTCTTCCTTCATTTTTTAAAGTTTTTCTCTCTTTTTTTCTAAACTCTCAAAAAGAGTCTAAAGAAACAAATTTCTCTAGATTCTCAAAAGAGCTTCCATTTGCTTTTTAAGTTTGATTGAAGTTTGAACTATGTGAGAGAGGTTACTATCTAATTGCTAAGTTTTAATTGTGCAAACTGATGTACAAAAAGTTGTCTCAATCTCAATCGAATGAAATATCTTTGATGTAGATGAGAAAAAATGAATCTAGTGACCAAAATCATCCTCATATAAATCATGCATACTCAAAGATCCTAGCAAATCCCAAATAGTTGAAATTGTGTGGCATTCCCCTAAAGTATGAAAAAAAAATTAGTGAGCAGAAGACATTTTGGACAAATAATCATTTGATGAGAAAAAAAATTTCTAAAAAGCGTGAGTGATGACAAAATGTTGAAAAGACAATGTTGGTTTTGGGAAGATAGTTGTAAAATAAATTCGGTGAATTCTGTACCATCAATTTAGCCATAATTGTGTATGTCACAAATCCTCAAATGGATATCAGAAATGTGAACAAATTGAATAAGAACATATGCAATCTTTTTCTAGTAGCCATTTATCATACCACAAATACACTTTGAAAGGAATTGCAATTAAACTACAAATATACTTTGAAATAAATTGCAGTCAGAACATATTTCTCATCATTATTAAGTATTTGATTTAATTGCAGTTTTGATTTCTTTATTATTATTAATTTACGAAATTGATTATCTATTTTAAAAATCGACATTTTTGGTTATTTATTCAGATTTTTGAACTAAAAAAATTACAATTTGACATATTTTTAAAAATATAAAAAATATCCGATGTTGAAAGTAAAGTTTTTACTGGCTGTTAATTATTTTACATTTTCATATCATATGTCACGTTAAGAGCATCTCCAACGGCGAATTCAACATAGGTTCATTAAATAGGGTGTCACATAATTTTGAAACAACTTTAATTCGTACATTAATATTTTATTTATATTTAATTTTATTACAACTTAAAATATTAATTTAAATATTTTAATTAATATTATTATACATTGTTTTAATTTAAATTTAAAATAAAATTGAACTTAAATTTTTATAACAATTTTTGTTTGAAACGATAAGATGAAAAAATAAATA
Organism: Cicer yamashitae; assembly: GCA_037974755.1. Classification (NCBI taxonomy): domain Eukaryota; kingdom Viridiplantae; phylum Streptophyta; class Magnoliopsida; order Fabales; family Fabaceae; genus Cicer; species Cicer yamashitae. The sequence goes on along the minus strand of JBBPBQ010020321.1, from coordinate 3,416,155 downwards.
AAAAAGTATTATTAATAGAAGCTTAAAGAAAAAAACTTGTGTAACAAAAATTGTGAAAGAAAAGTAAGAGTAAGAAAAATAAATTGTTTCAATTAATAAGAAAATGTATTTTATAAATAAATTAACAGTAAAAAGAAGTTCATGGTCGTAAATTTATTATTATTAAATTGTGAAAGTACCGTTATTTGCTGACGTACCCGTTATGATTGTTTGACAACCGTTAGAGATGCTCTTATTTAAATTATCTCACATCATTATTTTTTTAGTTAAAATATAAGAAGGCCATTCCAACACTATCAATTTTAAAAATAGAGAGAACAACTTCGTGAATTAGTGAAAATATAAAAACTAAAACCGTGAAAATATAAAAACTAAAACCGCAGTTTCGTGAAACAATGACCCACAATTTAAGAAGAATATGCATGATTTTCCAAATATGCTTCGCTAACCAAGAAATATTAGATGCTCTAGAGTTTTAATTTACAATAGTTTTCATTTTAAATTACCTCCTAGCAGTCTTTCAGTTTTTACCCAGTTTTAAACTTCTATCATTTTTCCAAACACGCTATAAATTGAATACGGATTGTGCATACAAAAAGGAGTTGTCTACTCTGTCTCTCCAATTATATTACCAGCCATGTTTATGCAAAACAATTAATTATGATAAAGATGATCACGACTGTCCTGTCATCCATGTGATGCGAGCACAGGTAACTCGAAACGATGAAACCGATAAAAAATTGAAACGAATAAAGGTAGAGATTTGGATATGATTATTTATTATTAAATTAATTAGTTCGAGTAAAATCAAAATCAACAAGGCAACAACAACTGATAGTGGCGGAGGGTCCAACCAACCAGATTTACCTGTAAAAAGAATAAAAGGATGTGGAGGTTTTGAATTTTGACTACATCCAACCAACGAGAGACCGCCACGTCAGAACCTCTGATGCGGAGTTGAATCACGAAAATACCCCGAAGCTCGTAATGGGGAAGAAATAAAACAAAGTCAATTCCTTTATTCGCTGGGGGGCGGAATCGGGAAAAAACAAGGTGGAAGTTTCTGATTTGCTCGTGTGACACCAAAACTCATAACAAGTCAAATAGATTGGGCGCAACAAATGAATTAATGAACTAATAATTAAAAACTGAGTACGAGTGTCCGAGTCTGGGAAATTTAAAAGAAGAAAAGAGCGAAAGTAAAACAGAGAGAAACGAAGAAGAGAGAAGAGGGAAAAATGTGTGGAATATTTGCATATCTGAATTACAACGTGAAAAGAGAGAGAAGTTACATCTTGCAAGTTCTCTTCAACGGTTTAAGACGGTTAGAGTATCGCGGTTATGATTCAGCCGGAATCGCCATCGATTCTCCTTCCAAACCTCAATGCTCCTCCGATTCCGAAATAACTTCATCTCCTCCTCTCGTCTTTCGCCAAGAAGGAAACATTGAGTCACTCGTTAAATCCGTCTACCAAGGTCTAATTCTTCTTCTTGATCTTTAGTTTTTGTTTATTAATTTTTTATATTCGGCATTGCAATTGTGTGTTGAATTGCATGGAAACAGAGGTTGGTGAAACGGAACTGAACTTGGAGGAATGTTTCAGCACTCACGCTGGAATTGCGCACACGCGCTGGGCTACACACGGTGAACCTGCACAGAGGAACAGTCATCCCCAAACTTCAGGTCCTGCCAATGAATTTATGGTTGTTCATAATGGTGTTATCACTAATTATGAGGTATAATAGTACTCTACAATTGAATTACATTGCATGAACTCTTATTTCATTTTCCTTGATTAGATTAATATGCTGTAGTGTGTGCATTTGAGGCTTTTCTTTTGTTGCGTGTTCAGGTTTTGAAGGCAACATTGCTTCGACATGGTTTCATCTTTGAATCGGAAACCGATACGGAAGTCATTCCCAAGCTTGCCAAGTTTGTTTATGACAAAGCAAATGAAGCCGTTGGTAATTTTTATTGCTGAATTTGTTTACATTCAATTTATAGGATTAAGTTATGTATGCATACATCTTGTTTTTTTACATGCAATAATTGTGAGGTGTAATATATAAATTGTGAAAGAGAAGGACTGAAGGAGAGAAGGTGGAGATTTACAAAGTGACCATTTTGATAGTGCCGAAAGGCTAGACTGATTTTTATTTTTTTTTAGTTTGTTTTAATAATGATGTTGCCGTTTGGTTCCCAATAATATGATAAGCTTGCATGTTTTGAGTTTGAATTAATGTGGGTTAAGCCTTTTGATATTTTCTCATATGTGTTTACAATTAATTGATGCAGGTGGTCAGGTTGTTACCTTCAGTCAAGTTGTCCTTGAAGTTATGAGGCATCTTGAAGGAGCCTATGCACTTATTTTCAAAAGTGTACACTATCCTAATGAATTGATTGCTTGCAAGCGCGGTAGCCCGCTGCTCCTAGGTGTTAAAGTAAGTTAAATGTAATTTAGTGATTCAGTTTCATAGATCAGTTACCTACCAAAATTATAGTTCGGGGTTATTTCCTGGCAATGATTGTTTTGGTTTTACCTGTTTCTCTTGACTTCATTAATGATACTTCTAGTTAGACAGCCTAAAGACCTCTTAGGAATATAGTTGTTTTTGTAGGCACTCATGTCTTGACACATAAAAGAGGGCCAATTGTTGAAATGCTGCCATTCTTGTTTTTGTATACAGTCAGATGTATTTTGTTAAATAGTGTATATATTGGAGCTTAGGTTTCACTTTATACAGTGCTCACTGCAAATGAGCCTTCTTTGCTCTACCCAAAACAGGTAAAACCACATGAGAAGGTTTCCCATTAACAAACTGGAAATAGAACCTATTGGAATTTATTTGAGTTATCTAAGGCAACTGACCTACTATACACCAATGCAGAGGGATAGCCGTGGATTCAAACTATCAATAATTTTGAGTAATAATGCTTCTTTATCAGTAACGTGTGCCCTAGGAAAAAATCGGGGAATAATTAAAAGTATTTTGAACATAACAGCTGTGAATGCAGTACATATTGCTAAATGAAAAAGGTAGAAGCAAATGAAAGGAAATTGAGATAGTTCGATGCTATTCATCACTAAACGATTCTCCTTTGCTTTCTATCAAGTATTTCATAATACCACCTTTTATAGTTTTAATTTATTTTTCATGGTTAATATGTAAACTGAGTGAGGATGAAGAATTTCTGATTGACATTGTTTGAACTAATTAGTACTCTAATTTCAGGAATTGACAGAAAATAAGGATAACGGTTCAGCCTTTGAGGAAAACAAATTCCTATCAAAAGATGGAAAGCCCAAAGAACTGTTTTTGTCCAGTGATGCAAATGCTGTGGTTGAGCATACCAAGAAAGTGCTAGTTATTGAGGATGGTGAAGTTGTGCATCTCAAGGTAAACAATGTTGAAGTTGTGGGATTTTAGAGAAAATAATAAGGGTTTGAATATTATTGATAATAGCTTTATGCTAATTTGATTACAAAAAACTCAATATTAATCTCTATTTATAGAGAAACATAGACTCAATCTTAAATCAGGAACAAATCATAATAATAATAATGAGAGATATTCTAAGATATCTCTATGATTATAAATTAATCCTAGGAAATAACTCAAGATACTCTAATATAATCTAATAGATATTATAAGATATTTTCTAATATTCTAACACTCCGCCTCAAGGCAAAGCTTACTAAGCTTTAGCTTGTTACAAGAAAATAATGTTTTGCTCTACAAAATAATAAAAAAGGATGGAAAGGCAATTCAGGGATGCAAGTGAAGTAAGAGAGAATTGCTATAAATATAGCTTAGCCAGATAGCTGGAATAATCATCAGTATGAGAGAAATTAATGGCAAGCAATTGAACAAAGCAAGGTCCGTTCTTCTAAAAATCTGCATTAGGAAGTTTCAAGCTAATAATATCGGAGACTCAAAATATTTAAACTTGAATATGCTTCAAGGAGAGAGAGGCGTGCTTTAGGGAGAGAAAGACAAGGTCAATACATCTGGGACAAAGATGGGACCAGTGCATCTGGGACAAATTGCCAAAATAAAGTGAATCATGAAAATAAAAGATACCGTTAGAATAACCATCAATAGAAGAAGAACTACACTAATATGATTCATATGTGGAAAAAGGGACACCACTAGAATGATCGTCAGTGAGAATATAAGCCACTATTATAATCTATTAGTAAAAACTAAATTGCATGACAAACACTGAAGAATAAACAGCGCGACTCTAACGAAACAAAGCCATGATCGATCAACGGAGAGAGAAAATGTATGGTGACTTCCTGGATAAGGTCATTGTGCCTAATAGGGCTGCCGGATCCAATCGGAGAACTAGATAACGAGTTTGCCATTGGACTTCCTGGATAAGCCAAACCAACGCCATACGCAGGATGTCCATACTAACCATGACGATTGGAACCGCCGGATTTACCACCCATTGGAACATTGTATGGTGACTTCTGAGAGAGACCCGAGATAAGCTTTCTGAAGCTCAAGTAAATTCATGTACGAGTTGCCCAAGTAATTCCTGTCCATGGATGGGTCATTAAGAGCAACAATTTGTGGATCAGGAGTAGTGCTTCGTGATTGGGAAGAACCAAGTGCAGCAGCATAAGAATATGAAGTTTGGGGCCCAACATTTTGGGTTGCAGGTGACCCCTGAACATTTGATCCAGATCTTAAAGCATCAGTGGCTGAGGAATCATGGTGCAAATGAGCTAGCTCTACTTCAGCGGAAGATGTGATCTCAACATTTTCATCAAATGCATAACGATTGACTGGACGAGAGGGAAAGCCCGTGATAGGTGTGGCACATCCCAAGTCATCCTGGAAATTTTTTGCAAGGCTCTTTTGTTTGGTCCCAAGACCAGGTCCTGGAAAACCAATGAGTCCATCACCACTCCACTCAGCAGAACCTCTATTTTTTTTTCATCAACCACCACCTCACTCTCTTTTCCTCATGTTAAAACTAGGAGGTGTAGCAAAGATTGATCTACCCCCATTATCATCAGCAGCTCCATTCACTTTCCTCCTATGACCAATTCCACCAATTATAGAAGCTCCACCTTTTAGTCTCTGTGTAAGCCTCCAATCCTCCTTTGATAACAAATGAGGTGGAAGTCTAGGATTCAAATTCACATTGCTGTAATAATATGAAAGATAAGCCGGATCAGACCTAATCTCTTCCTTAGAAGCAAAACCATTATCCAAAAACTCCGAAACAAAAGCCGACGCCGTAGAACCACCACCAAATAACCCACCAACTGCACCCAAAGAACCCTCAACAGTTGGAGGAGCTGATCCACTCCTATACAAATTAAGTTCAGGTTCATGATCATCAACCTCATGTCTTCTTTGATCACGAAGCAACATACCTATTTACTTCTCAAATTCATCACCAAATGAACCCTCGTTACCACCAATCACTGGCCTCCTACCCAATTCAGACAACATTATTTTTTCTCTTTCAAAAACTCAAAATTGATCATTGCAGTTTTTCACTAACTAAAACCTGATCACTACCCTTAACCCAAAATAAAACCCTAAACCGTTAAACAACTCAAAAACGCAAAGTTTTACCATGGAAGTGGTTGTGTCGGAAAACTTTTCCAGGAGCGACAGCAGCAGACAGCGGATCTTTGAGGTAGTAGGTGTAACCGTAGCCCAAAACTAGAATATAAGGGCAGATACAGAACCAGTGGGCTGGGGCGAGTTCAATGAAAGAGGTCGCGTCTTAAATGGCTACCAGATGCGCTGTCACGTGGATCTGACGCGCGGTGGACAGTGAGGCGCGTTCGGCGGCGCGCTTTGAGGTATGGGCCGATATGGAAGAGACGAAGCTGATGGAGTGGTCGTTTGCTAGAAAAGTCGCCGGAAACAGTGATGGTGACGGCGGTAGCAGCGAACTGAACGAAAAACAAGTGAAACCGGTGTCGAAATGTGTTACGACAGTGGTTTGAAAAAGGAATGATCACGTTGGGAAATAGAGAAACTATGATTATATTCCCTAACTGTTGGGATCTTGGAAGCGGAACAATGGCAAGGTTGTTCAAGGAGGATAGAAATAGGCTCTAGATACCATGTTGAAGTAGTGGGATTTTAGAGAAAATAAGGAGAGAAAATAATAAGGTTTGAATATTATTGATAATAGTTTTATGCTAACTTGATTATAAAAGACTCAATACTAATATCTATTTATAGAGAAACATAAACTCAATCCTAAATCAAGAACAAATCATAATAATAATAATAATGAGAAATATTCTAAGATATCTCTATGATTATAAATTGATTTTAGGAAATAACTCAAGATACTATAATATAATATAATATAATATAATAGATATTATAAGATATTTTCTAATATTCTAACATATACAACAACCTTCCATTTTCAAAGTAGTGCTTGCATGTTAATGTGTTTTTATGTCTATTGGCACACTTCAAATCACTGAAATTTATAGTAACTTAACCGCACAAATATTTCCGTAAGAATGGTGGATTTTTGCAAAAATTGTTTTCATGATTTCTTAGTTGTTTTACTTCATCTATCCCTTACGGCTTATACTTCTCCCTTTTTGGCATGATGACATGAGATGATATCTTCTATCCACGGTTACTGTATGTTGCATTTGTTTAATGGATCTATGTGCTAGTTATAATCACGTCAATTAGAAATAATGTATTTTGTCTTACTTGGAAATGGTTGTTTCAGGATGGTGGGGTTTCTATTTTGAAGTATGAGAATGACATGGGCGAACTTGGCGCTTCTCTCTCTAGAACTTCTTCAGTGCGACGTGCATTATCAGTTCTTGAGATGGAGGTTGAGCAAATAAATAAAGGACATTATGAGCATTATATGCAGAAGGAAATTCATGAGCAACCAGAGTCTCTAACAACCACTATGAGGGGGAGACTTATACGTCGGGGATCTAGCAAATCCAAGTCTGTTCTGTTGGGTGGACTGAAGGATCACCTCAAAACCATCAGGCGAAGTAGAAGAATAGTTTTCATTGGTTGCGGCACAAGTTATAATGCTGCTTTGGCAGCTAGACCCATCTTGGAAGAACTTTCTGGTCAGTGCTGTATGACTTCAATTTTTTGTAAGTTTCGCATATTTAAATTATGTTGTTAAAATGTTTTATTCTATACATTGCATTATAGGTATTCCTGTTACTATGGAAATTGCTAGTGATTTATTGGATCGGGAGGGGCCAATTTACAGAGAAGATACAGCCGTTTTTGTTAGTCAATCTGGTGAAACTGCAGATACTTTACTTGCACTGCAATATGCTCTAGACAATGGTGCATTATGTGTTGGGATAACAAATACTGTTGGTAGTGCAATAGCAAGGAATACACATTGTGGTGTTCATATAAATGCTGGTGCGGAAATTGGTGTGGCAAGTACCAAGGTACATGTTGTATTTAAAGGATGTCATTTTCTTCATTTTTTTTTTATATATTTTCCTATTATTGATTTAACCAATGGCCTACTCATACATTTACAACTACTATAGGCATACACGAGCCAAATAGTAGTGATGGCCATGCTGGCTCTCGCAATAGGAGGTGATACTATTTCCAATCAAGCGCGGAGAGAAGCTATTGTAGATGGTCTTTATGACCTGCCAAGTGAGTTTCTGTTGGCTGAGCATCCTAACTAAGTTATTGTCATTTCGTAAGAGCTGATTACTAGAATTTAGTATATTTTACCAAACGTATACAAAAATGGTATCGTTATGTTTGATTTTTGCGAACAGTATAGGTTTAGTTGGATAGGCGAGAGAAGAAATAAAAGATAAGTTAAAATTTTGAAGACATGCTTAGAAACACGGTTTTCATCTAAAGAAGACAAAGTAAATGAAATGCAAACTTACCAAGAAGTGCACAAATACTAGTTTAGATGTGAAAAACAGAGAACATACCATGCCACAATTCTCACGTTTAAGTATCTCGCGTGTCAATCATACAAAACAATAAAGAAATTAGAACTTCAGGAGTTATAGACAACTTTCATTTAAGTCAAACTAATTTTTTATGATGAATCCTTCAAAATACTGTAGAAAATACCACATAAAGTGGATCAGTAGTAGTTGTAGAAGTAATCTAATTAAAATGTTGAACTGTAGACAAAGTCAGAGAGGTCCTGGAGCTTGATCAAGAGATGAAGGATCTAGCAAATCTGTTGATTGCTGAGCAGTCTCTTCTTGTCTTTGGGAGAGGATACAACTATGCAACCGCTCTGGAGGGAGCTTTGAAAGTAAAGGAAGTGGCACTTATGCATAGTGAAGGGATACTCGCAGGTGAAATGAAGCATGGTCCTTTGGCATTAGTGGATGAAAATCTTCCCATTGTTGTTATAGCTACACATGATGCTTGCTTCAGGTTGGTTGTATTGAGTGTTGAGTAGCTTAATGATCTGAATTAGGAGTTTCACATTGACAACTTTTACATTTGGCAGCAAACAGCAGTCTGTTATTCAGCAACTTCATGCCCGCAGGGGTCGCCTGATAGTTATGTGTTCAAAAGGGGATGCTGCTTCTGTATGCCCTGGTGAATCTTGTAGGGCAATTGAAGTTCCACAGGTTGTGGACTGTCTTCAACCTGTAATTAATGTAGTTCCATTACAGGTATGTTTATAACCTATTTCCCTGCTTTATTTTATCTTTAAAACATATGTAGTTCACATAACAAAGGGATAATGTTTCAATATTAGCATCAAAAATTATCCAAATGCATGTTTGGTTTCAAGGTGAAATTATCAAAATCACGGTGAGCCACCGTGATTTTGCCAAATTCACCGGTAAATCAAACATGCACTGTGGTGACACTGGACATGATTTTCTATTCATTATTATTCCATGAGCTTCATGGTATTTTCTCATTTTGAATATAAATATACCAGTGTCTAGATTATATGCAAATTTTGCAGTTCTATTTTCTTGTCACCTAAAATAATCGGCTAGCTTCTTCTTTTGTATTCTTCAAAAGAAGATTTGTATGTAATATTACTTCAACATCATATTTCTTTCTGATGCAGTTACTGGCATATCATCTCACTGTACTGAGGGGATTTAATGTCGACCAGCCTCGTAATCTTGCCAAGAGTGTTACAACACAGTAAAGTAGTTTGTTAACTAAGGAGAGAGGGAGAAGTTCGTCGAGTTCTCTTTCTATTATTCTGACAACATATAATATCAAAGCTCTTTAAAAAACTCCCCATACACTGAAACATGATTGTGCTTCATGAACGCTTCAAGTCTTTATCATGGACAGGGTGGCAAACTAGCATATTTAAATTGATAGATGAAGGCTAACTGGTTTATCTACAAGCCACCTTCTCTCAGGAAGAATAGACATCAATCATTTGAGATATTTGATGTGTTTGTTTGATATGGTCGGAATGAGTATCCTTTTCCATAGAAATCATTTATGGCATGGCCTTGAATTACAGAGAGATGTTTTTAACCGCGTGTAACGATGTTGTTGGCTCATTATACATTAGGAACATATCCTGTACAAATATTTTTTAGTTCAAAATTCAATTAGTCCTGATTTTTATTCACTCAGGCTCTTAAATAATAATAATAAAAAAAGGTATCTCAAATATATTATCACTATCTATTTTATCTATTTATGTTCTTTTTAAAAAAAATATATCTATTTATCAGACTTATCATCTCAACTTCTGAAATCCTCTCTATTTTAGCCATATAAGCAAACTCTTTTGGTACTCTTTGGAAGAATCTTTTTAATTTTTTTCTTTCTAATAAACTATCAATTTTCATAACTTATGTAAATTCATTTGTTCTTTTGATTTTTGTCATATAAACATATATTAATCATGTGGGTCAATAATCATTGTCATTATATTAGTTTTTGGTCAGTAATCAAAATGCGGTTATTATTAAATTTCATAAAAAGTTTAATTTTCATGTTCTAGAGTAAAAAAATTTACACAGTCGGCGAATCATGTGAGTGACTTATGTTTGGTATTACGGTGAGCCACATTGATTTTGCAAAAGTTACGGTTTATAGTTTTTGAAAATCACGGCGACTCATCGTGATTTTGGCGACTCATCGTGATTTTGGCAACTTTAATTGATAGTGTAAAATCTCTTTACCCAAACGTGTATATAAATTAAATATTTTCATAAATTATACATAATAAAGATATTTTTAGAAAAATAAATAATGTGTATATCATTGAGTTTTTTTTTACTTAATATATCATTGAGTACATAAAGCCTTATTCTTAATTATAAAAAAGATAATTATTATTATACCATCTTAGTTATCTTAGGAGTGAATATAAAGTCTCATTAATACCATCTTAATACAATCTTGATACCATCTTAATTATCTTAGGAGTGAATATAAAGTCTCATTAATTTAACCCGTAGATTGCACTGATTTATATCTAGTAGTTATCACAGATTTATAGTTATTTTTACATTCTAAGTTGAATAAACATACTCATAAAAAAATGAATAATATATAACTAGTGGAAATAAAAAAATAATAGTGGAGGCTAGAAAGTAGAAACACCCATCAACTCAAAATTTCAATACTTTTCTTTTAAATATAGAAATATAATAACCAAAATAGCATTAATTTATCAGTGATATCTGGCATCCAATATCAAGTAGTAGCTACTAGCTAGTATCCTTCTTGTTACATAAAAAAAAAAAAACATTGCTCATCTTTTAATTTAAAAATAAAACGATAAAGTTTGTAACATGTGTTCCATACTTCCATTTCTACGATATCTTTTTTTTCTCTCCACGGCATTATAATCACTACCATGCAATATTTGAAGGTCCCACAAGCCATGCCAATGCCGTTCAATGAATGTTCAATGTCTTATCATTACGCATTTTACAAATATGTACCATCAATACAGTTCCTGAATTTGGCCAAAAAGATATTAAGCATAGATTTGATTATTTGAGCTAAGAGGGGAAAAAAATCATGAATGACAAGAAATTCACCTAAAATTGATTACAGTTGGATTACGCATGTAGTAATGTCACAATTAATGGCCACCACAAGTCCATCATACCAAGATAAGTGCCTTGGTTAATCTTTTATGCATAGAATTTTCATTTATCAGTGTATTTAGATTTAGATAAACCAAAGTGAAAACTTTTTGTCAAAACCAACCTGAGAGAATGTTGCATTTCTTTTTACATGTTCTAGACAGATTTTCACGCACCTGTGAACTCAAAATATCCATTTACCAAACACTTCTATAACGTAAATACAAAATGGACAGACTAGTGTAGATTCATTTGAAGCAAGGTTTAACGTATCCACTAAAAAAATTTCAAATCATTACCAATAAGGTTTTAGGAATAGTAATATATTCCATCTAAAATAAAATATATATAAAAAAGAAATTATTTTCTTTTTTAATAGCATAAACCATCTAAATCAAATCATTTGAGCATAAACCACCTAAATCAAAACATTTGACCTCTACCAACTTTAACTTGAGTCTAGACTCAAATTCTTTAAGTAAGGTATCGAATTCAAGTTTTGTGATGAAAAAAACGCGGTTGAAAAAAACGCGGCATCGAATTCAAATTTGAACCGATAGTTAACTTCATTAAAAGAATTTTTTGACCTCTGTCATTCATAATCCATATATAATTGCCAACTACAGTAATTTCCATGTTCACTCTACACAAAAATCTTGTTCTGTATTGAACCATAACAGAACATAATGCAGAATTTAGAATACCTCGTTGAACAACAAAGAATTTCCAACAGAGTATACAAATACAAATTATTGGAGAAAATTGCTTCATTGAAAGTATGAATTAAACCAGAAGTTTACTAGACAAAACAGACAAAGGGTACTCACAATATAATTGTAGGCATAAGGAATCAAAATTAGTTACAATACAAGAACCACCAACAAATTATGCTATATTTTATTAATATAGTTGAGTCAAACACAAAACAAGCCATAAAAACTTGTGTGCAAAAATGACAATACCAAAATACAAATAACAAAAACCTTAGTATAATATAGAACATTATTAGCAAAACCCAACCAAATCCAACATCCCTTACTATAGCACAGATTTTGCCAAAACCATAGGCCATTGTTGCTGACCACCAAAATTGTCATCCTTTGTCCCCTGACAGAGGCGATTGATTCCAATCCAAGCAGATAAAAGAAAAAGACTGTGACTGTACAGAAACAATATCACAAGACCAACCACAGGCACAGCTAGGCTGATTGATCTATTTGATCTATAATTCTGAAATGCAGCAACATGCTTATCTTCTACCAAACAGCCCTCAGTATATCATCACTGCCAGCATTTTTAACCTGAATAAATCCAACACCAAATTAATCAAAAATTTCAAACACCCAAATAATTAAAAAAACATGAATTTCAATAGTTCCTAAAAGCCATAAAATTGGTCATGTTTGTTACTATATGATGATAAAAAATTAGGCCTAACGGCTTGAATTTGCAGAATTTTTTAGTCAAATCAAACTAGTCTTCAGTCTTCACATTGGGAAAACCCAATCAACCAAAAACAGTCTTAATTTGATGAACTAAATGCATATTCAAATACCACAGTTATAAAGCCACTAGAATTTAGACCGTAAGGCCTAGTTCAACTGACAAATATCAATATTGTTAGGTTTAACATCTTCACCCAAAATCAGTTGTGTGTGATTTTCAAGTTGTGTTTACCACTCCGTTTACTTACCAAAAAAATTGCTGCTGACAACTGAAAAAGCACATGACTTGTTTATATAAGATCATAGCTTGAAATCTCACTCAAAACATCAACACTATCGTGTCCAAAAAATACTACATAGATACAATTTAAATTTCTATCATTCATATCACAGCATGGACTAATATAACAGATGGTGCATTTTTGGCAACAAATTCATAAATTTCAGATACCCAACCATAAAAATCACAACTTTAAGATTCCTAAATAACAAAAATCATGAATTTCATATACCCAACAAAAAAAATCACAACTTTAAGATACCCAAATAACAAAAAACATAAATTTCATACACCCAACTAAAAAAAACAAGAATTTCAAATACCCAGAAGAGAAAAAAATTAAAAATGAATAGATTGATGGAAAAAAAAACCTGGGGGTTACAATCGGGAGGGTCTTCGAAGAGAGACAAAGAGAATTGTTTATCAGCAACACCAACATCAAAGTGAATGAGACCAGAGCTAGGTAGATCAACACGAATGCCTTTAACAGGGAACCATAAGAAGAGTTCCTGAGCAGACATACCAGATAATTCCCCGATCCGACCATAACCAAGGGTACCTTTAATGTTTGGATCATAGTGAACCTCGTTTTCAAACTTTGCATTGCACGGTTCTTCCATCCAAACCTCGAATTCACCACTGCTATCATTGATCTCATACCTTGTTATTCCTTTTGGTAAAAGCCCTACGGGAAGACCCTTTGCTTTTAACTCATCGTATATCGTTGTTGAATTTGATGCATTTACAAACGAACATAGCCATGAAACGGTTACAAGAAGAAGAAGAAGATGAAGATTTGATGGGAAAATGGAAACCCTACTTGCCATAGCCATTGATGAAGATGATTGGGACTTAGAGAGAGAGAGAGAGAGAGAGAAGAAAAACCGAAGATTTTGGAGAGTTGGAAATTCTCTCCTTTCCCTTTCCTTATTTGCTCCAAATATTGGTAATAAGTGAATATTTTAAATTTACAATTACCTTTTGTGAATATATTAAACTTGCTATTACCTTTTTTTGTTCTGTTTGTTTCATTTTATGTCCATTTATTTAGGGTGTTCAATGTTGAAAAATGTTAAATATCATCGTTTTAATAAATTCATAGAAGTTAGTTTGATTGGAAACTTTATGTTTGAAAATTTATTTATTTATTCATTTAATCTAAGTAAAACTGAAATATATATTTATATATAAAAGAGGCTAATAAATTTTGTTGTGACTTTTTTCTTCTAATTTTAAGTTTCATTTAAATTATTTTATTTATAATTTTATCATTTTTAATTTTATTAAATAACTAATTTCCTAAAAAATCTATACCATTATATAAAATTATACAAAGTTATGGTATAACTTTTTTATCTTCTAATTTTATTAAGTTATTTTATTTATGATTTTATCTTTTCCTCAATTAAATAATTTTTTTTGAGAAAAATGGACGTTGTGGTATTGCTTTTTTACCTTCCAACTTTATTAAATTATTTTATTTATAATTTTATACCTTTTCATCAATTAAATTACTTTTTGATTAAAATAGAAGGATGGACACACTGATATTTAACTTTTAATTTTTTTTTCCTTTTTTACTCAGTTGCATGTTAGTCTAGTCGCATGCAACTTTTAAATAATTTTAATGAAATACTCTCATATTAAAAAAGATGTTTTGTACAACCCGTTCAATAAATTGAGATTATTTCCAAATCTCTCCTCTGTGTATATTTGTTGAGATATTTTAGGGAGTACTATAACAAAGTGATACTACCATTAGATCTAATTGGATAACTATAAAGTTACAATTTTAAAGTGTATCTTTGAAAACAATTCGATTCATTTTAATTTAAAATTAAGCTAAAAGGATTTTATTTCACACAATAGTTTAAAACCTAGAATCTAATCAAATAAAATTAAAGTACTTCGGAAAGTTAGTTGCAGTAAATATAAATGACATCAAATAACATATAAAAATTATAAGCTTTTGTAAGTAGCATATGAAAATAAACTACAACCTAATGAGATAGACTTATTTACCAAGCGTTTTCCTTTTCTCGAACAAACTTATTAGGTAGTTCATTCAATAAGCTAAATTAACTTCTTAACCAAATAAAAGAGAGCACAAAATTCATATATCTCTTGGCATCCACCCATGTGATCAATAAGTGCAAAGTATACCTATGATTATAATTTAATGAGTTTTATTGATGCCACTAAAACCTAAATTGGTAAAGTTAAAATACATTTTTAGTTTACTTTCTCTTTTTAAATTTACAATTTTAATCCCTCTAAATCTTTTTATATTTTGTAACCAAACAAGCTAAATATAAGAGGAAGTAAAATCTAGTAAAAAATAATAATAGGAGTGCAAAATGAAAATCTCTCCAAAGCCAATTTTGACTCATAAAAATAGAAAAATATAAAAGTTTGTTTGGTTCAACGGATGCAAGAGAAGATATTTAAATGGAGAAGTAGAAGAATTTTTAATGATTTTGTTTGATTCAAGAGGAGAAATTTTAAATAGTTTTTAGTTATATTGAACATCTTTCCTCCAAATCCAAGAAAATGAAAGAAGAGCAAATATCACTTAGAGAAAGATTTTGCATCCCCTCCCTTCTCCTCTTATAATTTGAATCAAACACATTTTCTAAAAATGTTCGCAAAATATTCCCTCCCCTCTAATCATCTCCACCCAAATAGAGAATGCTTCATAAAATTATTAAGGCATTGACTAAAATATTCTTTCATTTAATGTCACACTAAATAACTTATAAGGGCTTAAATTATAAATTAACCTTTTTCCTCCATTAAAATATATCCTAATCCTCCCCCTTCCCTGTTTGGTTGTTTGAACAAATCAGATCCTAATAAGAACTTAACAGCACACGCCACAGTAGTGAGGAGGAGAAAAATAAAAAATCAGAAATAAATGATAATTACTGCTAGCTTGAACACATTTTTCAAATACTCACTTCAATTGTACCATCTCTTACATATGTAAAGATAACTTGATTGAGGCTAATACTCTCCAATTTACCACCTAAAATTTGAAATAAATGATGTTACCAACTAAAATCAGGATCAAATGCTCACCTATCCTTAAAAAAAGGAAAAACAGAAGACTTGAAATAAGTATCACACACATAAACTTAACTGAAAGTTGAAACCAAAAAGAAAAGTTCACCAAAACATAGTCCAACCATCTAGAAGTGAAAAATAAGAGGAAGGTTCTCAAATTCATTATAAGTGAGTAATTTTTCTCAACTGTACCATCCCAATTCAAAACAAAATCTTCCTACACTTCCTCAACCGAGTTGATGCGCCTCACACTTCTCAACTACCAAGACCTGCAGATTATCATCCATCTACTTGAAATACTCTGTCAGCTCTACGGTTCGATCACAAACAGCGGCTGCATGGGAACAAAATGAATCAAACCTCTAATGACAATGAAGTTAGTTTTACTTGCGAGTAGTACTAGTCAACACGGTCCGGAATATACTCACAGTGTCAACGCTTACGGACTTAGCATCTTCCGCGACAATTTCAACTATAGTTCCTGACTGATCAGCCTGTATAGTACACAAATTTATAGTCTGAGATGACACAGGATCATCAAAATAAAAATTGCTACAACTAGAACATATTTTGATGACTTTTTTATTTGCATTTTGTAGTTACAACAAGCAATGCTCGGAATCAAATTTAAGCATATTTATAGTGCAAGGTATATTGTATGGAGATGTCTAACTATAATCCATCCTCAGATAATTCAATAAGTTTTTGCCCTTCATACTTATCTCTCCATAAAAAAAGTGAAGTGTAGCCATTCTGAACTATAATAATAAATGCAATTTGGCCAATTGATTTTAGTTATTTAGTAGTAGAATCAGTGCTACCTTAAGTACAAGATTTCATCGCTAGGTTAACACAAGCTATTTCCTAATTATGAATGAAATAAGAATACAACTATTAGTAGGATTCTTTGTTTTATCTATTCTGCTTGAATGAACTTAATTGTTACAATTTCCAAATTCTTTATACATATGTGAAGAACCAAGTACCTTAACAAAAAAACTAAGCACATGTTCATAAACTCGTGAAACTATATGGAACTTTCAAACAACTCTGAATCCTTATTTAAATACTAACAAAGTAACAAACCTATTCACATATTATGAAATATCAAGGACTACTACAGGAAGGAACTAATAAAGAGAGGAGGAACAAAGTCTGCCGAAAAAGAAAACCAAGAACAAAGATTCCAGAGCAATAGATCAACTTATATAACTCCTCTTTCCTACTTTATGTGTCACATTCAAAGTTTTCCAATATTTGACTACTTGGACGTCACACACACACACTTTTTCATTAAGTTACTATTTCATGGTAAAAGGCATCAATTTAATCATGGTTTGACTGTCAAAATAGAGGAATATAAGACCATATAGTAAATTGAAAATCCTTGATATTTTAAAGTCCAACACAATCCTAAAATACTAACAAAACAAAATGAGTGATGTAGTATGGATGGTGAAAGCATCGGAAAGCAACTTGCATGTTGCATTTAAGACACTGACCAGAAAAGCTACTTCAAATCATTTCTCAATAACAAGGGAGCACTAACAGTGCTAAACTTCTCATTCAGAGAGAGACTAAAATGTACTTAAGTTTACGAGCTACATTTCTCGGAACATCAGAAACAAGTGATTTATTTGGATGTTCATGCAGAGAAATTCAGAATACTCTACCAGGTATGACCAACAACAAACAACAGCCAAGCCTTATACCAACTACTGGTTAGCTCATGGATAAATGGCATAGATCAATAGATGCCACTTGGAGACGGGGTCTCTGAAAAACCAAATATTTGGAAAAACAAAATAGAGTGAGCCACACCAGGAAGACCAGTGTGTGGCAAAAATCTTGATGGATGTTTATGAATCAGTTTTGTTATGCTCATAATGCACTGATGTCCTACAGAATCATAGGCCTTGTTTCACGGTTTCACTCTAGGGCTCTCCACATGGTTCTTTCAAGTTTTTCTTTGTTAATTAAACAAAGGAAATGTAAACATTTTTGTATTAGGATGAATGCTACCAACACCCTCTTTTCAAAACTCTTTTTTTAGCAGGTGAAATTCATGGGGACTCCATAGCCTGGGTCCACTCTTTATTTGTGAGGCCAGTACAGGACTTTACTCAACAATAATGAGTAACAAGGAGTATGTAGCATTTCTCTTGTATTTATGCTTTCTTTGTCTCACTTTAGTTTCAGTCATTGTTCTATCTAAGGAGAATACCTTAACCTCCTTTATACCTCTTCTCTCATTCCAAATGTTGTTATTCTTCGATCTAAACATTACTTGCAGAGTCGATAGTGCCTAATTGTCTACCTTACACATTCCTAGTAGTCATTAAGCATTTCATGCTACATGACCCGCCTAATATACTAACACAGTAAGATTTGAAAACATGCTTGAAGAGAGAAATGGAGAACAGAAATCCATAATCAAAATTCAATGACCATTGTACAGCACATTTGACTCAATTTACTTGATAAGGAGGTCAAACTGTCAAAATGCATTCTGATAATCTCATTTTTTACATTTCACTGCATTATCCATGGCTCACCGGTAATTGATAATTTAAGATCTGCATTGCAAAATGAAGTGCATATACTATTCTGTCATATACTAATTATAATATCTATCACAAAATTCAGTATTTAAATAATGCAAAGAAAAACCATGAGAGGCAATAATAAGTGCATCTTATGTAGAAGTCAAAATTTTAATCAACAATTACTATGAAAAAAAAGAACATAAAATCTTTGAACTTACTTCTATTTCATTCATCAATTTCATTGCCTCAATGATGCATAAGACTTGACCTTTCTTCACTTTGTCACCAACCTAAAGAAAGAGTTTCTTCATATATGTGCCAAAAAGCATGATACAAAGATAAATACATAATTAAACAGAAGATCTACCTTCACAAATGGAGGTTCACCCGGTGCAGGACTTCGGTAGAATGTCCCTGCCATGGGGCTTTTAAGAGGTGGACGTGATGATTTAGGCGACTTGGCAGCAGGGGGAGAAGTTGACGGTGAAGGAGCAGTAGGAACCTGAGTAGATGACAGTGCAACAGGTTGCGGAGGTGGTGAATACATCACTGCAGGTTGAGGAGCATACTGTGGTTGAGGCAAAGCCTCTTTTTTCCTGATTGTTACTTCACAGTTTAGCTGCTTCAGCTTCAACTCTACAATGTCTCTTGAATCAACAAGCCTGCAGTAGGTAAAATACACATGAAGGTTTTCGTTGCTCCACTCCAACATTGTTGGAAAATTTCATATATACTCCTACTCAATACCAACAATAAGTAGCAAGATTGAAGCAGCTGGTTACTTACTTGGCAAGACTTGCAACTTGAGTAAAAAACTGAGAGATTGATTCTTGATTTACCGAGACTGAAGAAGATGGTTCAATTGAAGGTGTGGTTGGTGATTCCACACCTGATTTGGCTTTAACAGGAGGCACATCATTGGAGTGACCATCAAGGGCAACCTTGTTGAAGCCAAAAGATGAGACCAAAAATCAGCAAACCAGCATATGGGTGTGTGTGAGCGCACATATGTATCAAGACAAGACATCGAACCCTAGCTGGAATAATCTTTTACCAGACTTTACTTACCTCCTTGCCAAACTCCGAGTAACCATGACCCCTTCCCTCAGAAACCGGAGGGTTAAGACCAAAAATATTTATCAAGACAATAAATTTTGATAATTTATAGTTTGCAGCATACATTACAATGATGAATTTTTTATCTATCACATACAATCATAAGTTTTAAGTTTCCAATCAATGATACTAATTTTGTGTTTTTATTATCCTTTAAAGTACCCTGTTGAATTAGACTAGCCAAATTCATATTTGAAAACACAGATATATAAAGTGTAAATAAAAGGGAAAGTGTAAACTACCTCGTTTAACTGGGCCTTAACCCTGGGGCATAATACCAAATGAGTATTTGGGCATCCCTGCACACATAATTAAGATTAAAATTAAATTAAAGAAAAAACAAAGTGTGTTGTAAATTTTGGAAGATGGGTGCATAAAATATAATCCGAGTTTATAAATTTAATTTCCAACACTATAGTATGGAAAGAGACAATACCTAAATTGACGAGTTAAATAAATGGTTGAGGGAGAGAGAGAGAGAGAGAGAGAGAGAGAGAGAGAGAGAAGTAGTTACCTTGTTGAAAAAACGGAGAGAAATGGATTTAGGAGAGAGAGGGAAAGAGAAAGAGGAATGAGAAAAGCGTGGGGGTTTGGTGGTGGTGGTAGGAGGTGAAGCAGTGACGGTAGCAGAAGTGGAAGCCAGCGAGGATGCCATCAATCAACTAAAAGAAACAAACAAACAAGTAAACTTTGGATGTTGGATCGATGAAATCAAAGGTAGTATAGTAAGTGTTGTGTTTGTTGACACTGGGCACCTAAACTCCACAAACCTCACACATATCCAATGTATCTACTTCTTCTACCTTCAAAGGGAATACTAATCTTTTGTTATATTTATATTTATATTTATATTTATATTTATATTTATATTTCAAATATCAAGTAACATACTTATAGTGTGATGGTATATATTGTGGACAATATACAACAAATAACATACAAAATTATATTAAAGAATATAGTTTTTCATAGTATTGTAGGAAAGAATATTATGAAAAAAATTGGAAATGTGTTTAAAGTTTAAACATTTGAAATTCTATTTAGGAGAATGATTATTGATTTTCGTAAAAGTTTATTTGAGATCTAAGGAGAAAGTTATTGAATTGCCACTAAGAATTTACGCTGAAAAATTAGTTGGAGACCTTATTAATTTTATAGAGATTATGGGTGCGTTTGTTTCAGATTTTTTCATGAAAAAATCTATTTTTTTAAACCAAAAATCATTTTGTAGGGTTTGAAGGGTGTTTGTTTCAGATTTTTTAAAAATCATTTTGTTAAAAAAATCATTTTTTGGCTAAAAATGAAAAGTTAAAAATAGTAGCTTCTCAAATTCTGATAGATGAGAGAGAAAGATGCCAAAAATTTTAAAAACACGGAACTTAACCCACTAATAACAGAAAATGATGTAATTATTCTTACCCTTTTTGAAAAATCCAAAATTACCCTCCATCAATTTTTACTGGGTTTTCTATGTACTGCATCAGTTTCACGCACTCAATTGTGACAGTTTTTCTCCATCCATGAGGCTCTCATATAGGTTTTTCATCAAGTAAATTTCTTTCTCCTTTTCAATTTTTCCACATAGTTTTTTTTATTGTTTATACACCTTTTATTTGAATCATTTTATTTTTACATCATTCATATATTGATACTATTTTTTTTTCTTTTTTGTGTTTATTTATTGCTTTTTGATGAGTACTTAAGGAACATTAATCAATTTTAAAATGTGTATAATAAATGGATTAAACTTATAAATTTTGTAGGGTATTATAGAAGTCATGTCTTTTATGGTAATTTTGTAGTTTAAAAAATCACTTTTATAAAATTGTATACAAACAAATTAAAAATTATTTTTTTAAAAAAATCATTTTTATGATAGTAAACAAACAGAAATAAAAAAATCATTTTTAGACAAATCTCTACGAAATAATCTCTAAATTTTTTAAACCAAAAATCATTTTTATTTAAGTTCAAACAAACGCACCCTATAGATTTACAAAATTTGAAAAAAAAAATGTTAAGTGGTGTGATGTAAAAAGACAATGAAATAATAGCATGATGATATAAATTTTTATATTAGAAGAATATATGTCATTCTATTTGCGTGATTTTAAAAAATGTTATAGGATATAATGCGAAAAAATAATGAGAGAATGTAGTAAATAATAGAAGAAGTCATTGACTTGCGTGTTTACTATTTAAGTATGAACTCATTCTAAATTAATATTTTGACGAAAAAATTGACATGGAGATTTAATTAATGTTTTTGCATAACTCTCCATGTTTTATGTGTGTAATTTTAAAATGAATTAAATATATTTTTAATTCTGTAAAATTATAACATTTTAAATTTAATTTTTTTTAAAAATTATGTATTTTTTATTTTTATTTTAATTTTATAAAGACTTTTATTAATTATCAATTTAAAAAAAAATCAAAATTTTATAAAAATTAAAAACTTATTTAACCTTAAAATAATTCAATAAGTAAATAATATCATTGTATTAAAATTTGTTATTTATTAATAGACGAGTCCACGTATTTCCAGCCCAGCCCAACAGTAAAAAAGATGAATGCAGAAAGCCCTAAAAATCAAATTTTAAGCACTTAGCAGAAGCACGTCGAGAGAGAGAGAAACAACAGTTGCAGAGTTGCAGCAGCAGTTACCAAGAAGCGAATTTGAAAAAAATGGCCTCCCTTGCTCTTCTCCGTCCCTGCATATTCCACCACACCCACAAGAAATCTTCAACCCTATCCCTTAAACCCAAACCAATTTCAATTTCATTTTCACCTTTAACACCACCACCATCCAAACTCACCCTAAAAAACGGCGGCGTTAAAGCCCAGACAACCTCACCCGCAGCACCGGCGCGTTTAATCTCAATCGCCGCATACACACTTCCATTCTTCAACTCCCTTCAATACGGTCACAGCATTCTCACTCAATACCCTAAATTCGCACTCCTCTTCGATCCAATCATCCCTTTCCTCTCCTTTTATAGATCCCTCCCTTACGCTTCCTTCATCGCCTTCTTTGCACTCTATTTAGGAATTGTTAGAAACCCTATTTTCTCTCAATTCGTTAGATTCAATGCTATGCAAGCACTTACGCTCGACGTGCTTCTTGTTCTTCCGCTTCTGTTTCAGAGGATATTTTCTCCGGGTCGGTATGGGTTGGCTTTTCGGGTCATGATTTGGGCCCACAATGCGGTTTTCATTTTCAGTATTCTTTGCTTTCTTTACAGCGTCTTGTCTTGCCTTTTGGGTCGTACTCCTTATTTGCCTTTTGTTGCTGATGCTGCAGCCAGACAAATCTGAATTTAATTTCTTTATATATGTTTGTAATGTAGCATAAACTTGTGTTTTATTTATTTGTTACTTATCGTTACTTAAATGAATGGATTAATACAATTAATTATGCTTTTCAGTCTTTATTTATTTTTAGTCACAATGTTCCCTTTCCCTTCAATGTAATAGTGCTTTTGTATCCTATTTTTATTTTATTTTCATGTATAATTGTTAGGAGGCAGATGACAAATCTATAATCTACATGTTGTATGATATATATTTTCATGTGTAATTTGCTATATAATCTTTGAAATGAGAATGGAATTCTAAAATTTGGGTGGTGGATGCCGTAATTCTAAGTTGTGACTCAATGTGATTGTGACAAATCTATGGTAATATCAAATATCCACGCATTTTTGTTTAGGGGAACGAAGAAGAATGGATGGAGTGAGTTTACATGTTGATGGGTGGCATGAATTGTAAGACTATGTTTGAATAAAGTTTGCAAAATTGTTTTTGATTAAAGTGAGTTTGCTACAACATGATTTATGTTTGGAATTTTTTTCATAAGTGTCACCATATATTTTATACTTTTATTGTTAAAAAATCGAATGACTTGATGTATAAAATGTATTTCACATGGAGAAGTGATAATAAAACACTTCTAAATACATTCGGTACTAGATGAAATTCATTGAGACTCACGAACCCACTAATTAATTTAGTGGGTGACATAAAATTTAGGGGAAAATACATATAAATTTTGGTAAAGTTAACTCAACTTTGTTAAAGGTTTTTGAGTTTATTTTCTTCTGATTTGCATCTTTTAAGTTATATTTTGTTTGCACCATAGTTTTTTATTTTAATTTTGACAATAAATAGTTCAATTGAAATTTTTTGATTATTTCAAATTCTACCGGATGCTGCAATAATATGTCTATAAATTATCTGTATTTCTTAATTTTCTCTACAATAATTTAAACACACATATAACCTTAAAAACAAGATTATAAATGTTTATTGAGGATTTGTTGTTAACTTAATTAATTTAAGTGTTTTGTTGTATTTGTAGATATATTTTAAGTATTAAATATTATGTTGAGATATTTTATTAATCTAACCTGTTTTTAATAATGCAAAAATCAGGAGTTAAGAACTCAACTCAACCTGAATAAAATTAATTGATTCATATATCGAATTTTGACTAAAACAGACTCAACCTAATCCGTAAACACCCATAGTTGGGGGTAGACAGGGGAGAGAAGAAAAAAAAATTATTTTATGTATGTACTTCATTTTTAGAAGGGTAAGGGGAGGGGAGCATCAAGTTATAATGACATTTATAATTGTTAAATGTCATTTTTAGCTATATGTAGACTGCAAAATCTTAATTGAAATAATTATCAGTTCAACTTTATTTAATTCTAATCAAACTCTAAATTACTAAAGTGGACAATATATTATTAGCTTTAACACCTCTGTATGTTGGCTAAAACCGATTACTTGTAAACTTAAATCAATCCTGTATCAACTAACAGTGTGCTTGACTAACAACGATTAGTTAGAAACAATTTTGTAGCAACTTTTAGTGACTTTGAATACAGGTTGCTTCCGACTTGATCAATGTTTTTTTTTTCCAATGTGACTTATAATGTTAAGTATCTGTTTCGTTTGACATTGACATGAATTTGATCAAACATGTGGTGATGAGATGAATTGAAGCTTCCACTTCACTAAGCATTCAAACCGTGATTTCACAATTTTCCAAAATGTACTAAGAATCGGAGTTTCAAGTTGCCGGCCGGGTAGATTTTTTAGTTTTCCAAACATAGAATTAAACAGGCATGCGTGAACGTAAAAAAGAGTGCACAAATTTTTTTATGCTCAGTTAAGCACAAATGCAGAACTGCTCCACATGTAGGCAGATTACAAATTGGATTTAGTAATTACTGCAAGGCAAACATCAAACCACAATTTAGCAACACCTAAGCTCAAGTTACATCCATCATTGGATAAGTAGATCAATACAATGCAAAAAAAAAATTTTGTCCAAGACGAGGTTCAACACCCACCTAGACTAGACCATCTTTAAAATCCATAAGATTATTGGCAGCTGCTAGTACCGATCATGACGCCTGGCAAAACAGCAAGACAGGTTAGAGAAATAACTTTCAACTGCCGGTGTGAAAATCAGTTACTACACATGTATAACAAACATTACATATACATGTATAAGAATCTTTGTTTTGGTTAAAATCCATTCAATTTTTTTAATTGATACTTGAAATCAATCACTTTTCTCTCTAAAATTAAATAAGTCCCAGTGAAATCAACTCTGTATTTAGATTCCACAAGGAGCACTTTAGGAACGACAACTTAGAAGGCCCTACTGATCCTGGAACCATATTGGAACGACTATGCACTTGTTTTCCATGTGGCATATCTACATCATGCTGTAGAAAAAGTACCCAGTATAAAAAAAAGGAAGTAATGAAGTAGTCAAAGAAGCATGTACCTATGACGATCATAATCTCTAGAACGCTCTCGAGATCGAGACCTCCGACGACTTCTTGAATCGTAGTGGCGGGAACGGTCTGAATCTCTGTCTCGGTCTCGATCATATCCACGGTCTCGATCATGGTGCCTATCACGATCCCTACTCCTACGATCATAGTCTCGCCCTCTTTCATGGCTCTCACCACGTTCACGGTCCCTACTTGGCTCCCTTTCACGATCCTTACTCCGCTCTTTTGATCTATGCATATAAATGTAAGCAAATATTTGAGTAAATATGAAATTTTATTTCACTGCCTATCAGATATGTTTCTACATTTAGAAGCAATGAAAATTACCTCCTGTCATCAAGACGATCAGTCTTACGGCTGTTGGCCCTTTCTTCCTGAACCAGAGAAAAAATAACAATTTGAGATCCTTCCTCTCTCCAATTAGACCAAAGGTTCATAATAATTTGATATAAGAAATCCAAAACCCAACAATAAACTAAACACATGGCCAGAAACACAGCCTAATGACCATGCAAAGATCAACCTCGTTTCTTTTTATTCTTCCTTTTGCCTATGAATGGTCATACACTTGGAAACAGCCAGAAGTAACGTTTATAGTTAACATTAAGAATTAACAATATACTACAAAAAGGAATACTGAGAATGATAAATTAAAATTGAACATCACTCCCAGTGTCGGTGGCCAAAACTGGGTCTAGTGGTAAATGTGCTAAAGATAGGATAGGATGGATAGTCTCCTCACTAATAACTAATTAGAATGCAGACGAATCAAATCTGAAACATTCTTATTTTCATCACACCACAATTACAAAAATAATAATGAGATGAAATCAACTATAATTTTTCTATGAGTCACAATATGTTTCCCTTTTAATACGATTCCAATAGAGAAATATAAGCAATAGCCAGAAGGTGATCAAAAGAGAGACTTTAGGAGTCACATTGCTAACACCTGGCTGGCAAAACCCAACTATTTCTCCATATTATAACATTCTAAAATAACATACATATTAAACAGTTAAATCAGTTTTAAAATAGGCTAAAATTACAGAAGATCCCGTAAATAGATTTTCAATTACCTCGAGTAATTAGGGGTCGTCTACTTTGTGAAAATGTTTCGTGTTTTCATTTCCTAAAATGTGTGTTCATTTACCTTGATGAAAGACTCTTGAAGTACACCATTGATAGAAATAGATGAAATGGTAGTTAATGATGAAGATGCATTTCCGAAAATAATAAAAACAGTTTTTTGTTCACTTCAAAAGTCTCTTATCCCCTTATTAACGAGTAAAATTAACACAAATTTTAAGAAATGAAAACAAGAAATGTTTTCACAAAGTAAACTGTCCCTTAGTGTCCAATTTTCCGGAGGGGATACCTTTGTTTACCAAAAATATACAAAGAATGGAAATGCAAGAAAGATGACTTACTTGAAGTTCTGCCAACTTCTCACGAATTTGCATATATCCTAAATGAAGTTTCCCTCCAAAATGATCAGCTAAACGGCGATCACTGTAAATAATAATATAAATCAAAATATTACAGCAAAATATACAGAGGTATCAATACAGCATATTGATATACATGATTTCCCCAAAAATTTCTAACTAAGAATAGCATGATCTACAAGCAAAAACATAAAAGACGCACATTCTTTAGCTGCAAAAGTTATCCTCGTAAAACTGGCACAACAGCCTGCTGGTGACAAGGAGTATTACTAACGGGTCAAAAGCTGAAGCACTTAAAACCCCAAATTCTAGCACTATAAATCCCTAACAAACTTCAAGAGAAAAGATGTTTGGGTGCAGAATCAGTTCTTACCTGTCATAAACACTCAAAAATGCTCCACAAATGTCGCACACACGTAGCTTTTGATCAGTCTGAATTGTTGTATATGAGCAAAATAGGTGTAAGAATCATTGCAGTTATCTTGTAACTAAATAAAATTAACCAAAATTTCTCAGCAAAAATATGACAAACGCAAGCAAAAATTGTGGCTGCGGCAATGATATGGGAACATATTTTTCAGTTTATTTTATAGGTATATGTGTATACTGACTGATCTACCACAAGTATCCGCCAAAAAAAATGAATTAGGACAAAACATATCCCCGAATACTTCTCACGTTATAATTATATACATCAGTGAAATACCTGATATAATTATAAATTATAAGTCAAGAATTGTGATAGTTAATTCATTCTAACATCCCAGTTGCTGTATTGGTGTAATTACTGAAAGTGTTACTTTTTATCATTTAAAAAGAGTTGTTGATAATGGAAAATCTACTCACAATCCGCACATCTGCAGCTGTATACTTTGAAGAATCCAGTGTTGGCTCTTGTCTGGAAGGAAGCTGAGATAAAAAAATATATATCTTTAGAGCCATTGCACAAGGCTAAATATACATATAAGGAAAATGAAATTAAAAACAGTATGCGAACAAATAAAAAAAAAATATTGAAGCTTCAATAAAAAATTCAATAACTTCATAAACAAGTCTATATTTAAATAGAACATATGAATGACCTTCTTAAGTGCTTCAGCCTCTTCCAATGCTTTTTGTGCCTCATCAATCAATCCTTGTTCACCTGTTCACTCAAAATAATATATAATATAGTTAAATAATAAGCAAAGAGCCTTTCCTGAAAGAAGACATTTTTTATATTATCGAGTTGCTAAACAGAAGGCAAAGGACAAGGTTA
This sequence comes from Cicer yamashitae, assembly GCA_037974755.1. Taxonomy (NCBI): domain Eukaryota; kingdom Viridiplantae; phylum Streptophyta; class Magnoliopsida; order Fabales; family Fabaceae; genus Cicer; species Cicer yamashitae. The sequence goes on along the minus strand of JBBPBQ010020321.1, from coordinate 3,388,126 downwards.
CTGATTCAAATTTCAGCCATTTATTTAAGCTAAACACGTACAGAATCAAGATTCAAACAACATGGATGTTTTCACAGTTATTATGATTGCCAGGCCATGGTCAAGTATATTGAAATTGAAATTAAAACAAATGGATACCAAATCTTTCAAAAGGCTAAAATCAAAATGAAATTTATAAAAGCATATATAAACAACATGATGCAAATACAGTTTTTAGCTGAAAAGACACTTATGTAAAGAATAAGCAAAACCAAGTATGTGCCAACTGATAAGAGTATCGCTAACTTACCCAGATCCTCAGCCTTCTTTAACTTTTCATTTATCATCTCCTGTGTTCGAGCATCAGGAGTAACTACAGGAAGGGGTGCTAAAGGTGGTGGATTTGGCAGAGGTTGAGGCAAAGATGCCCTATCTTTGTTAAATGCATCTAAAAGAAGCGTAGACTGTTGGAAAATTGATATATAGCCAAAAGAGTTGTTAGTATTCTCCCATAAAATAGTAACCAAAGTAAGATAACTAGTTAACAGTCTAACCATGTGAATTACAAAAGAAAGACACACCAGGATCACAGCATTACTATATCATATGGATCTTCATGCTCAAGAGAGATCACTGACCTGCTTGTCTGCTCTTCTGGTTCTAAGTTCCTCTACAATCTCCAAAGCTCGAATCTTCATATCTGACAAGCCTTCAAGATCTGCAAGTGTAAAATTATTACCCCAGTGAATAGAATAAACAAAAAACCAGAAAGTTGAAATTTTGGGTGCGGAATAAAAGCATGTAATCACAATATCAAATAGTTCCAAAGATAATCAAGTTGATTTGACCTGCAGTTTTCATACTCATGAGATCTTGCAAACTAATAATTGGAATCAAAGATAGAAGTTATCAAGCGATGTTACTACAAACATCTCTACAAGGATCAATTCAATCCCTTAAACAGGTCATGCCCATCAACAGTTCCAAGTCATGTACCACCCCCTCATTATTCATCCATGTGATACCCGCAGGAACACACACATTCATCTTAATGCAAAAGCTACACTTGAGACAATAAAAACTATGGATAGACAACAATAAAAACAGATACCATTAACAGCTCCAACCATATATTAGTCTATTCTTTTCACATTGCAATTAAATATAGACTAAAAGCCAAAAACAAAAGTCTACAGAGTATCGAAATAAAAAATAATAAGAATACCGTATTTATCAGCTTCTTTCAACTTTTCTTTGATTTCTTTGGACAACTCAAGCACTTCAGGCGTCTACACATCAAACAAAACAAATAATTACAACTTGCAAGAAACCATCAACTCCCACTAACAAACAGCAACCTAATCCATACTCTATATTCACCTGAGTAACTTCAGAAACTGAAATTGCAATTGCAGCTTTGGCATCGTCGTCCTCAAGACGCTTAAGAGCTCTGCCAATTTTCCTATCACATTCACCAATAAGCTTATCTATAACATCCTCCAACTCCCTCTCGTAATTATCAATCCCTTTGGATTTCGCTTCCTCATATCTAGAAAACACAGTTAAGCAAACACTACTATACCCTAAAATACAATAATCACAATTCACAACTCAATAATTGAAAAGAAGAGATTAATTATAGCGAGATCTTGAAGGATACTCTTTTCTGAGCTGCAAAGAGTGAACTTTAGGGCATGGACCCATATCCATTTTCTGAAAAAATGAAAACGATTATTATGCCTTAAGTAGTCGCTAACCGTAATAACAGAATGGGGAGAGAGAGAGAGAGAGGTTAATTACCGTTAGCTGGAAGAGTTCGTGAGGGCAAAGACCGACGAGATAGAGACGACAAACATCGCGATCGTAATACTTGCGGTTAACTTCGCGGACGTCGCCGTTTCGATTGGCTCCCATTAACACGTCCAGCTGCTTCCGTATCGCGTCCATTTCTTCCTTCTCTTCAGTTTCACTAATGCACTTGCTCTCTCACTTCTCCTTCTCTTTTCTTTTCGATCTGGAACTCCGATTTACCCGCAACGGACACACTCAGTTATACTGAGTTGACGAGTTAGGGTTTCAACTTGTGGAAGTAATGGGTGAGTGTCTCATTTGATTGCCAAGTTTTTTAAAAAAATAAAATAAAATTCAATTAAAATTAAAATAAAAATAGTAAATAAATATTTTCAAAACATCCAAACAAGCTTAGGATATAATTAAGAGAAAAAAATATGTATTTTCTGCGTAAATTAATTTTATATTGACGAAAAAAACAATCCTTGATTTCATTATTTTATAGTATAGTTATAATTTTGATCATCAAATAATAACTCGATCAACAGTTTATATTTAAAATATTCATATCGATATTGTATGATCATTAAACCTATAATTATTTTTGAATTTTATCTTTTTCATGAATTTAATTTTTTTTTCTTTTTTTTTAGTCAATTTATTTTGTATAAGTTACCAATGTTATTTCTTTTGTAATCCACCGCTAGTTATCACTTTGTGAATACCTCCAAATTGAATATAGTGTTATGGTTCTTGAAAATCATCAATTTAAATTGTAGAAGGTTCCCAAATAGAGGGCAAAAATTATGTTCAGTAGAAGATTAATATGTATTCTTCTTTTGAAAATATAAATTATGATGTGAGAAATCATAAAATGTGCAAAATTGAATTGTATCTTTCAACAATAAGTATAATCTAAATTGTGTCATAGTTCCGGTTGGTTATTTGTTTCCTCTTAGTTGCGTCTCAATTCCACTTTTTGCTGTTTTTCAACGGCGTCTTCTTGGTTGCTCATCAACGTTGTTTTGCCCTTAAGCAACCACGTTAGTTTACATTTCACGGTGTCAACGGCGTCTTCTTTGTCGCTCATCAATGTTGTTTTGCCCTTAAGCAACCACATTAGTTTACATTTCACGGTGTCAACGGCGTCTTGACATCTACTTTGAAAATTGACATCAGTAAAGTATACGACATAGTTGACTGGAGTTATCTTCCTACTTAATTGTATAAAATGGGTTTGAACGAGCAATTGATCAATTGGATGAAGATGTGTGTAACAATTGTTCGTTATCTTATGTGTTGAGGACTTTACATCTCTCCTCAAACATGTATAAAGTCGAATTAACTTCGTGGATCCAAGTTTGCATATGTGCGCCTATTATTACTCATTTTTTATCTATTGACAATAGTTTCTTGTTTTTTAGAGCAAATGAGGAACATTCCTCGTGTAATTTAAAAGCATTGTTGATGTTTGTGCTAGTGCTTCGGATTAATTCATAAATTTGTATAAAACTATAAATCTTTTTTTTAGCAAGAACATGCCTAATATTATTACAACTATGTTTTTCCAATAATTTAGGTGTTAAAACATGCTTGGGTACATGAAAATATAATTTGGGTCGTCATATTATGGTTCGGCAAAGAAAAAAGTTCATATTAAATTATGAGTCATGCTAACAAGTGTCTTAGGAATACAAAAATATAAATTTTACATTGAAAAAAACAAAATTTGACCCGTCAAAAGTTTAATATACAATTTTCAATACACTTTTCAATGTAAACTTTATATCTTTAGATACTTAACAAGTGCCCTTGGACACTTGTTAGCATTTCTGATAAACTATATCAAACAGGCTTTGGAAATGTATCTCTAGTTGAAGTAGTAAGATGAAGTCTCAAGCTGGTAAATAAGTGTTAATTAAATATGAGGTTAACATCCCCTGCTATTACACGAGTGTTTTTCTCTTAATCGACTCTATTGGATATGAAATCCATAAATTGGTGAGTTCTTTTTGGCTGGGTTCTAATAGAGGTGGTCGAAGAGGTATCAACTAACTCATATGGGATAAAATGACCATGCACGAAAATTATGGTGGAATGGATTTTCGTGATCTTTCAATTTAGCTGTATTGAAGAAACAAGGTTGAAAACTCTAAACCAGCTGAGATTATGTGGTGACAAGGATCTTCGATACCAAATATTTCACTCAAGTAAACTTTTTGGAAGTGGCCATTGGTCACAATCCTAGACTCCTAGTTATAAGTTATATATGATGTAGTATTTGAACTTATTAGATGGTACTAAATGAAAAGACATAGTTGGAGGACATGCAATGGCTCATCCACCAACACATAATTTGACTTTTGACTCCGTTGTACGAATCAACGAAGGGATGCAAGCACTTTATCTTAATGGTTCCTAATATCACAAACTTAACTAGTTGATCGATCTTGATACAAGTACATGGCATGAACATGTTATTGGGAGTCTCTTTATTGCTCGTTATATAAAAGAGATACTAAAAATACTGATACTAAGATTATCCCATGAAGATTAAATTATTTGACGATTTGACAATAGAAGTACCTATATTTTTAAAAGTACTTATAAAGTTTGTGTTGAATAGTTAATTGATCGAGATGACCTGAAATTCTTGAAGATTGACTTAAATTATAGAATTTACCAATCCCTCCTAACACCAAAACATTTATGTAAAAGCTTGAGATGAATACATTGTCTACCTAACTTAATCTATGCATTAAAGGTGTATCATGTCCTTCATCTTGCATTTGTTGAGACCAAGACACACAAAACTATAATATAATATAATGAATAAAGACACTTCAAAGATAGATAAATGAATCATGTGCTAAAGACTAACTTTGAAGCAAACAATAGATATTAAGGATGGTTTGGATTTTTTAGTATCCAGACATATTCACAGTAGTAACTAACAAATTGGATTTTAAAACAATTGATATATATTTTTTAATAATAACCAATTGATATTTTAAACCAATGTATATTCTTCATATAAATGTAGAGACTTATATAAATATTTTAGATGCTTTTAAAAAGTTGATATGTCATGACATAAAGATTTTCATATCTGTCTGTTATGGAACAAACTCACTGTATAATTAAGGAATCAAAATGTCTATTAGTATTTCTCATTTCATATATATTTGAATAAAATGGTAAATCATTTATAATTTCTACTACACTATTGGGGTGTTTATCTCCAAACAAATTATAAAAAACTTCACACAACTAAATATTATTAGATATTTTGAATATCTTTTTGTTAAAATTTATAGGATCAAAAATAATTTCAAATCTCCTCTTTCAAACTCAAATCGACCCGCATATATAAATTTTAATACTTACTTTTAATTAATATAAAATATTTTAGTGATATATTATTTGTTATTTTATAATTTTTTCTGACAATATTTATTAGTTTAATGTCATTTATATTTATTATTACTATATGACACTTGCTATTTTGTAACATTAATTTTTAATATTATATGTTGCACATATAGATGATATTTAGCATAACATACGGTATTTGACCTAATATAAATATGTTATTAGGCAGGGATAAAAATTGAATGAATCAATCAAATTCAAACCACAATTACTCAAGTGTCATAATTCTTTTTAGGAAAATCATCCAAATTGAAACTTTTTAGGAATCATATAACTCTTGTTTCAAAATCGTTTCAAACAAAACAACTAATAGTCCTACTATATAAATCTAAAAGGTTATTATTTATGCACCACTAATAGTCCTATTATATAAATCTAAAAATTTATTATACGTGTGACTTTGTAAATAATCATCATATGACTTTGTAAATAATCATCATAATAATAAAACGATTATAATGATTCGATGTTTCTAAAAGTGTAAAATATTTAACACGACAATATATACAAATGAAAATTACAAATATAAATCTAAACGACAACATATTTATTTTTTAATTTTATATGTCAAAAAACCCGTGTCATTAATTTTAAGGTTAAATATATTTTTAGTCTCTATAAATATTTAAATTTAAATTTTAGTGCATGTAAAATAAAAATAAAATTTGTAGTCCCCATAAAATTAATTTTTTTAAGCATCTTTACGATAATATAAATAATTCCTCCACAAAAACAAATCTATATTATTGTTACTTTTATCTTGAATTTTTTACATTTAAAAAATTCATATTTAATTCATCATAACTTATTTAAATTTTTATGGAAAATATTTTTATAATATTTTAAATATGTTTGTAAAAAATTATTCAAAAATTTTTAAGTTGAAAGACAATTAAACATGTTTTATTTTAATAAAGATTAAAACTGATTGGTGACTAATTTTGCAGAAATTAAGAATTATATTTTCATTTTATATGAATTAAAATTAAAATATTAAAATTTTATTGGGACTAATGAATCTTTAATTTTTTTAACCCTTAAATTTAAGTCAAAAATCATACTCTTTTTTAATTTAATTTAAATTAAATCAAACTTATCATGAAACAGTACTCAAGTAGTGTTGTATATAAATAAAGCCTATTTATATGAAAATAAATAAATAAAGCCCTCAGAAAGTACTACTATTACTCTGGCGGAGGACTCCTCAATCCCGATCCCAGCGCGAGTCAGAGTCCAATACAAACGAAATAGTTTAAAACTGAGAAAGCAGACTCGGTTGCTCCGCCGCGCCGAGACAACGATGACTCTACTCCGGTCACTTTTGGCGGTTACTCTGTTGCTCACTTTCTTCATCTCTCTCACACAAGCTTTCCAATCCGACGAGCTTCTCCTCGACGACGAAGAATTCGGTCTCGAAGGTGGACGCCCCCAATCCCGTCCATCACCTAACACCGCCACCACCACCACCACCACCACCACCACCACATCCACTCGCAAGAGGATTCCAGACTCTACTTCCGATTCAAAGATCCAGTTCACTCTCGAACACGCTTTCGGTGACTCCGATTTCTCCGACGCCGGTAACTTCTCCGCTCGCCTCAAAACTTGGAGCCACGGCGCTCAGGTTCCTTCACTCTACTCTCCTTCCTCTTCCTCAATCAAATAAAATCTGTATACTTGTTTTGTATCCCTATCTTATATATTACAATTTCATTGTTGATAATTTTCAAACCTAGTATAACAATTCGTTGATTGGTTCTGTTTCGAATCGATTTAGATTAACCTTCTAACTTATTGTGCTGAGTTTGAATAGATATATAAAATTATATGCTGTTGTACTGAAAAGCAATTTTGATCTGTGACAGACACTGACGAAACTGCGGTTCTTGAGAGATTCTTTCACTGATGTTGAGAAGAATAAATTTCAAGTAATTATTTGTTTCTTTGGAGCTATTTTTGTATGTGTGTTTGATATTTTTAGCACTTAGCATTGTATAAGATTTGGCACTCTTTTATTATTACAGGAGCTGTTGAAAGGAGATGATTTCTATAAGATTAGACTGCCATCCAATGTTTTGAGCCCTCCAGGAAGGGAATATATTGTTTCTTCGGTGAAAGCTGTAAGTGTGAATTTGAATCAAGTTCCTGTCCATTTGTAAAATGAGTTGAAGTATTAAGGTTATTTTTTGCACTCAATGTGGCGGTTGTGGTTCTGCCAATTTGACAATTCATCTATGGTTTTATATTTGCATATATGCTTGGGCAAGAAGGGAAGAAGCATTTAGTTCCCCGGTCTGTTTGTTCTTTTTCCAAAACTACTTTTGGTGATGTAAGATAAATGGTGGTTATTGTCAAATGATAGTTATTTGTTAGTGATATTGTTCTTAGGGATGGCAATATAACCCGCACCCACGGGCACCCACCCAAATCCGCTTGATTTGGGCGGGGAAAACCCGCTTTGATTGGGTGCGGGTGCGGATTTTCCCCGAAATTAAAATTCGTGGGCGGGGACGGGTTTGGGGGTGGTGATATCCACCCCGCACCCGAACCCGCCCCGCAAGTAATATTAATGTAATTTTTAAATTTTATATACATATACATATTGAATATACTTAATATTTTTTAAAATATTAAAAATTATGATCTTATCTCTATAGAAAATATTTTTTTATTTTATAATTGTCTAGTAACAATTATTTTATTATATTAATTATAATAGATATGATTTTTAAATTTATAATTTTATATATATATGAATGGGTGCGGGTGTGGGCGGGGAAACCCGAACCCTGTTGCGGGCGGGGGTAGGGCCTAAATTCTACACCCGCTATAAAACGGGGGCAGGTGCGGGTTTTTCCCGATTAGTCGGGTGTGGGGGTGGAGGAGGCAAAATCTGCCCCCGCCCCGTCCCGTTGCCATGCCTAATTGTTCTAATAATGCTGGGCATCGTTTGTTCTGCACTCATCACATAATATTGAAAGATAATCCGTTTCTTTCTTTTATTTTTTCCTGGTTATCTTTCTATGGATGTTTTTCAGTAGCTTGAAACCTTGTGATGGTGTTACTGTTTTGGTCACTATTTCGATAGTTGCAGCTCTTTTATTTGGTGTTTCGGTTACCGTTTAAACTGATGTCTCCAAGTCCAATTAGAACTGACAGCTCTGCCTTTTTTAATACAGAGATGTCTTCCAGGGGATGGTTTGGAGGAACACTTTGTAATACACACGGTAATTTACATTCATATATAATGAAATATGCTGTTTATACTGTATTTATGCTTTTACATGATATATCTGCAAAAATAACTTCTTCTCATTCAGTTCAGATTTTGATATACGAAGGGACTTGTCATATATGCTATTGTGTCATTGGGAAAACGTAGTCAGATATTATAGCTGGTTTTGTATCTTGGGATAAGTGACGTGGTTTTCTCCAGCTCTTTTGCAAATGATTTCTGGAATGTGCATTACAACTGTTTTTGTGTTAAAATAACAACAAGAAGAAAAACTATATGGATCAGATCAGACAACCCGTTGGGATATATCAAAATCCATACTTTTAATAGGAAAAAAACATTGAGAGTAGGGTGTTTTATAATGGTTCCACTTGAAGTTCTTTCGAAACTATCTTTACTGTTTTCAATATTCTTTAGTGCTTCCCTTACCTCAGTTTCTTGGATTCTGCCATAAAAGGCATAGTTTTGACCATCCTCTTTAGTGGTTAAACTCTCCTAGTTTATTCTTGTTGCATACCTTTCAGTTAATAGCTTGTAGAAGTAACTCCTCGATCCCTCCTCAATGAAAACCTTAGTGACCAAGACTTTTCGATCTTCATTCTTGATGCATCTTGCAGTAGGCATGTCGTTTTCCTTTCTCCTTCCTTGGAAAGCTTGTATATATGTTTTTCCTCATTTCCAAACCCTTTTGATTCACCAACAACTACTTTTGCTACCTTCCAAAAAGTCTTTTGATCAATGGTATTGTTTGGCCAAGCTGCACGAATAGCAAAAATACTTACCCTTGACCCACACAAGGGACCTTTTTACATAAAATGGGTTTTCCCTTAAATTTTATATAAAGAAAAAACGGGAAGTCTTGGACCACAACTGAGTTTATTTTCAACTCTTCATTAGCTGTAATTTTTAAAAGTGAGACGGTATATTTTGAAAAAGTAAAGAAAATGGGTTTAAAAAACTCAATGAGTTTCTCATGATTCTTCATAATGACTGCCTTAGTGCCCTAAATTTACATCCCAAGGAATAAAAAATGAAAACTATTTAATGAATATAAACCATAGACCATTTGTCTTTTCATAAAAGGGCAACTCGGTACTATAAAGCTCTTACCTTGCTGGGTCTAGAGAAGGATCGTCTGATCCCATTACTGTCTTACCTTGCATTTGCAAGAGGCTGGTTCCACGACTTGAATACAAGACCACCTAGTCACATAGCAACAACCCCCATCTTTAGCAAGTCTGTTTTCATATTTCATATAAAGGAAGAGACCTAAGGGAACATGGATGCTTGGGAAGTTTTACCTGTAGGGTTAGGGTATAATATATCAACCTGGAAACAGAGCTGAACTTTGCTTATATGACTTTTCTTATATATGATATGTCTAGTAATATATATATATTTTCCTTGTAATATATATTTTTTTAGTTTTTTAATCTCTCCCTCTCCCGTTGTTTGTTTCAGGAAGGTGTTAACATCTTGGGTGTCAATTATGGTTCTCCAGGGGCTTGCCCTTATCCCCGACAACTGAAGCTTGTAAGTGGCGTTTTCTTTGGACAACTGCACTTATTTTTTGTTTGTTCATTGAGCGTGACTCAACTTCAAAACTTTTCAACATATTTTGTTGTCATCTGTATTCTCATCTTCTTTCTTGTTTGCACATGGTGATGTTTACTAATACCGTTTCTTTCCATAACATTCAAAAACTGATATAAATACAAAAAGTATCCAATGTTTATATTTGTTTCTGCTGTACATACAGTCATTTGTTTGAGCATCTAGAATGTTTGTAGTATCTCAGCATCATGAAGGGTGATGTTACAATCTTGCATTCCTAGCTGATGTGATTAGATTCCCCGGTGGAAGTTTAGACCGAAGACTTACTTTGTTAACATATATTATGGACTGGATTCATGCTTTGTTTTAAAGAGCAAAAATTTTGTGCGATGAACCCTTTCATAAACTTAGTCTACCACTCTACCCGAGTAATCAATATTATGCATGTTCTGGTTGATTTTATTACCTGCAATGCCACAAATTGTCCTTGTTCTTAAGAGTTATAGTTCATTACTTGTGAAAACATAAACTCTGTTGTAAATCCTGTTTTTGATATTGTAAAGGCTAATTTTATGCTTGTTTTTGTTTTTTGGTGTTAGCCAGCAAAGTGGTCTTTCAAGTCCCATACACTTTTGAAGAACAGTGAACAGGCACCAAGGTATGTTCCATAATTGACATTTTCACTCTCAATTGTAATTATTTTTAAACTAATATTAACAGAAGAGCAGCATACAAAGTGTTCCTAGCATGGTTGCTTCGGGAGCAACTGGTTATGGAAAACTTTCTAAAATATTGAATACTTTTTCCCCAATAGAAATCACAGAAAATATGTTTAGTCTCTTTTTCCCCATTTTCTCTCTCCATCAAACTGAAAATTGAAGTCTGCTTAATGCTGACTTTCTTACATATTTATAATGGTTTATATAATGTTTGCTTAGGCGAAATTGCCAGTGAATATAGAGCCTTGTGTAACTTTCACTATTCTTCACAAATATTTTTAGTTTGAAGTTTAGGCAACATAATTCATTTAAAAATGTTGATACATAACTGGCTAGATGCCAGGCTTGATAAATTTCATCTGTTTTCTAATCAATCATTATTTCACTTTGTCTTGTTTTATGTTATTGATTCGGCAAATGCTGTTGAGATACTTTAGTGCTGGTGCGGTCAACTCACCTACCCATCCATTTGACTTAGGAAGATCTTGATCTTAGGATAAGCTCATTTAACTAAAGTTATAAATCAAATGATTAGTAAAGTGGTTGGCTATACAAAGTTGGCTAAAACAAGTGGTCAACTACACTAAGTTTAGATAGTGATTCATATAAATGAATAGAAATTTATCATAGTCAATCATGATTTATCTTAATGAATCGAGATTCAAGATGAGATTCATGTCTAAAATACACCGAGATTTGTATCAATTGGGTTCAGTTTTGTACCAAATCAAGATATGTATCGTAACGTACTGATTACTATTGCTTCATCTTTATGACAAGTTTTCCTTGTGTACATTGTGTATTTTTTTAACAAATGTTATTTGCCCAGGACGCCAATATTTGCAGAAGAGGTGCTTGGTGGAGAGGGGGTAGAAGGTGAAATTGTAATGCCAATAGAAAGATCTTTTTGGGCTAAATACGTGAGTATACAACATACATGCTGACTTGATCTTTAAGCCAGTTTTTCGTAATTTTATACTGTTTAATTAAACTATACATACATACTAATTTTCTATATGGAACCTTTATTAATATCAGTGGATGTACATGATCCCTCTCGGATTGATTGTAATGAATGCCGTTACCCAAGCAATGAATATGCCTGAGGAACAGGCTGGTGGGCAAGCTGGGGCACCGCCGCAGCCAGGATCTGCAGTACAGAGGGGAACAAATTCTGGTGTACGTAGAAGATCATAATTTTGTTTCGTCTACCTAAGAAGACATTATTTAAGGACATCGATAATGAAGGAAATTTTAGATTTAACTTTTATGTAACATTTCAAATAATTTAGATGTATCAGCTCTGTAAGTCATATTTTACTTGTGAACTTTGAAACAGCCGGGGTAAAGTTTTCCAATTAGATTGAGTAATTATTGTCATTTAAGTTTTAACACGAAAAACAGTTTGGGTCCCTCTGGTTTTAGTGATGATTATGGAGCTATGTTATTGGATGTGAAGAAATGTTAAATAGTTTTTGAATTGTATGAAATTTATAAGACTTCTTTTATTTAATGAAAATTTTAAACTTAATAGAAGGGTTAGTTTCATTTATATTCTTTTCAAAAAATTATCGAAGTTGTGAGTAGTCTCTCCCTTCCAAAATAAATTAAAGAATGGATATAAATAAGAGACTACAACATTTACTAGTTTTTTTTTCATATAAAAAGAATATTATCATTAATATAAAGTAAAAGATATTAAATTGAAAGTGATGTATATATTATTATTTTTTATTAAAAAAAATTAGATGATGATAAATGTACTTACATATCATCTATCAAAGAGATTGTCACGTCGAAACTAATTTTTATTGACTATATAATATTAATTAAAAGATACAATTAGAACAAAAAACTTAATTAATATTACAGAAAATTAAAAGGAAAATTTTTTTGGAAATTTTTTTGCCAGTCAACTACTCCCACATACCGAAGCAACATGATACTTCTTGTAATTGTGGAGTAATCTCTCCAGTGTTTTGCTTTACTTTATATAAGCAAAAAGTACATGTAGTCGAAAATGTTAAAGCTTAAATTTTTCCCCCCATCAATCACAGTATTATCTAATATATATATATATATATATATATATATATATATATATATATATATATATATGATGTGAAGAAAATAATCCTTAAAAAATAAGTGTACATTTCAATAGCCAACAAATTAACACCAGAAGGAACATACTACCAACATGGTAATCATAGTTCGTAACAATACATAAACTCTTGTCAACCAGATAACAAATGAGAAACAAGAGCGCTTTATACCATTAGAGTTCATCCTGCAGATCAAACGAAAGTATTTATTTAGTACAACAAATATAAAGATGTTAAAGACTACATATCAATCACAATCATTCCTGTCACCAAGCGTACTTAAATGATTGAGCCGAGACACTCGAAAGAGTTTGAACAAAAAAATTCAGAGTTCAAACCCTAACTACTAACATAATATACTAACATCGTTTCCAAGTTGAAATCACAAGGATAGCTTCTTCTTCAAATTTAAACTAATGTCATAATAATGTTGTTACGACATGAAAAGTTATATTTGAAAAAAAAGTGACCAAATTTGGAAATTGATCACCGAAATTACACCTCTATCTCTGTTATCCTAATTAACATTAGAAAGAATAATCAATGAAATCACGACTTACATGATCATAATCATCCATGTAATCACGGCGATGCTGCACATGGAAGGGAAAACATGTGTAAGAAAAGTTTTTTGTTGTTCCAACACGGGGAAACAAAATTTATTATGAAATCAGCATCTAAATCCAAAACTTGGATAACCATAGTTACATTCAGCATAATATATTTTTTGGTTTGACAAGAACGAGATGAAGAATATTGTTACCTCTGCATCATAATTCCATAAACATGTTATAAATGCGTGTGAACGCGCACTTGTATGTATGTGTGTTAAATTTAATCTGAAGAAAGTTTGGTGTCTATGTTGTGATTGAGGGGCATTTGGACAAATTCAGTCTATTTCTGTTATTCTTTGCCAGATAAATTTATTATCTTAGTGTAGCTAATGTTTCAAAATAAGGTTTCATCATTCTCAAATTCATTCCCTACCGAAGATCCCAACAATTTTTTTTTTTCTCCCTGTTTAGACGACATCAGGTAGTATTCAACTCTAAAGTAATCTGTAACTATTTAAGATAAATTAATGACTGCACATAAGGTGTAACTCAAAGTGACATATTTCTAATAACATTATTAAGTATGTTGGTTTACCTTCCACACATAGTTTATTAATAGAGGATATATAAAAAGCATACTCATAAATAATGCTAGAATAGTATCTTGTATCTACTAGAACATGACTTCTATTACAATCTAGTATTCGTGCTAGTTGTGTTATCCTCAAAAAGTGAGTAGATTAAGGTAGGGAAGATTCATTAAACAACAAATGAATAAAAAAATATTGAACATATGCATGTATGATACAATACAAACCTTTCTATATCTGTCTCTATATCTGTCCCGGTGTCGTCGGTCATGACCCCTCTCTTTTCTCCGCCTTTCACCTTCTTCTCTTGCTCTTTGAGCCTCCTGCACAAATAATGAAGAGTTTAGATTCCGTGAAAGAAACTAGGTGACTCAAAAAAGAAAGATACTGGAACGAATAGTGTATGTTCACGCACCTCCTCCTCTTGGGCTTTTTTTATTTTCTCTGCTTCCTCAAAAGCCTCTTTTTCAATCTGAGATGTCACGAAATAAAGGTCAGTTTAACATATGCCCTAAGAGAAGACACATATTCAGGAGAACTGAATACACTTGTTTATGACTAGACGTACGATTTTTTGAGGCAAATCAAATATCACTTCTAAAGGCTTACTTATAGCTTCTAGACCGTACATGTTTAAGTTGCACTAATATCAGTAGCAGCTGTTTTTCATATTTTTCAATTGAGTCCCTTAATGTGTCATTTGTGTTCAATTCAAGGCAACCCTATTGTCAATTTCCATCCCTAAAAGACTGATAAGTGCTAGTTTGGCTAATGTTTACTAGTATTTGGTGTCAACTTCCACGTTTTCGCTTCAATCAGCTTCAAGTGACTCTATTAGTATTAACAACCTAGTTAGGGTGAGAGTTGTTTATAGAGACACAACATTGAACACAGTTGGCTCATTACACAAACTTGGTTGAAAATAAAAAATATAGGCTAAAATGAACAATGCCAAGTATAGACACTATTTCACCCAAAGCAATGTAGAGACTAAAAATTTCATCAGTCTTTTAAAAAAGCAATGGACAAGGCCTTACAAAAGTGAACATTAGACAATATTTTAAAATATTTAAAATTATTTTGTATAAAACCAATGCAAAATCAATACACATAAAATATTAGTTGTTGTTTAACATGTAACCAAAGTGCCACCTACAAGTTAGATATTGAGCTAAATCAAATGCAAGTCAAAGCGAGAAACTCACCTCCCTATTGGCAAACACTTCATCAACAACTTGTTTTGCATAATCAGGATCATCACAAATCAAAATGTTGTCAAATACTGAACCGCCTTTAACCTGAACCACAATATATATTCGTGATTTTTATTAACTATGACCATCCATTCAGCCTAATAACTCTACATGCTCTAGAGAGAAAGAAAGATCTGTAGCATAACATCAAGACATTGCCGAATTTGGAAATGTACATTCATTATACCTGCCAAACTTCGATGCCGACATATTTGATAGGCTTAAGCACATAAAGATCGGGGTCATCTTCAAACTCTGAGACAGGGAGAATTGAAATTTAAGCATTTTAAAGTATGCATGAAAGTCTGAAAATATATACGAAATTATGACAAAGAACTAGATATAAATTTGAACATACCTGGATTATCTATCCATGGAGTTTTCCATTTTCCTTTGTAGTTAGGATTCTTGATTTTCTGTCAACATAGAGGTTGAAAGTAAGAGATGTAAGCAAACTTAGAGAAAATAGAAAAACTAATTCTTGCAGCCTTATATATAGCTCCATTAACTCGATCAACAAACCTTTCGTTTCCATGGTCCTTTGTATGCCGGATTTGGTATCTTCGGTGGCTTCCATAGTCCATCTTCCTCTTCATCCCAACTATCAGGCTAATTAAGAGAAAGAAAATGTAAAAGTTTTTTTTTTTGAAAAAACCCTCATTTATCTCGTTATCAAGAGGCATTTGTAGATCTACTTTTCGACTCAACTAACCTCTTTAGCCTTTGGATCAGGAATTTCTGCTGGGATTGAATCATATCCCTGCAATACCAATGAACAAATATATTAATTTTCCATACAAAGGGACTAAAACTACTATTCCCATGTTCCGTTATCATTATGGAAAGAGTAGATTTAGAAATTTTGAATACCTCAGGTTTGACAGCATTAGGGTCGTCAATGTATTCTCTGTCATCCCAGTCTGCAGGCTGCGAGTAGGGAGAAGATTTAATTCATAATACAAGTTATTTCTGAAATAAAATACACCTCAACAATGGGAACTGAATGGTGTAAGGTAATTCACTTAATGGAAAAAACGGAAAATCATAACCGAATTATATAATCCTGTTGTAAGACTCTTAGAGTTAGATCACCAAAAGCATCATGTCATGCTAAAGAACAATGTTATAAGTTGACTACTGAGTGAAACAGATCAGAATGAAACCTTTTTCGCCTTGACATCTCTGATTTTTCGTGGAGGGAGAATATCCCAATCTGAATACATGCTTCCAGAATCTCTCTCTCTATTATCAACCAGGATACTGTATGTAGCATCTGGCCCCAGAATGAACGTATAGAAATGAGTTAACTTATCAGTTTCACATTGTAGGTCCTTCTTTACAGGGTAATTTTGACCTTGGTAAGAGACTATGGCATGGAGCTTCTTTGTGTCTGTGCCACATAAATCTGGTCCAAACATTACACTACAGAAAATCTGTCAGTGTGACATTCTTGTTTATTGAAAAAATAGAAAAAGTGAACAAAGAAGGAAAATGCGTGTTTGTAAACATGATGCA
Source organism: Cicer yamashitae (assembly GCA_037974755.1). Lineage (NCBI taxonomy): Eukaryota > Viridiplantae > Streptophyta > Magnoliopsida > Fabales > Fabaceae > Cicer > Cicer yamashitae. Next base: position 3,371,399 of record JBBPBQ010020321.1, on the reverse strand, counting down.
AGCTGAAGCAAAATACCATGTTACAATAAGGATCAAACAAGCCAACAAAAAGAGAAAACTGAAGTCTATAATCTGATTTCCAGCCACATTTTTAATTCTATTTTGTTTCTCTTTATATCATCAATCTGTTTGGCATGAACCTCGACTTCGGCATTGATATATTACTTTTCCTTTCATGCTGTAATTTTGATTCTATTAGTTTAATTAAGCTTTTAGATGCTACTCTTTTTCAAAAAAGAAAAAAAGTTTTTAGATGCCACTAATACAAATGAGGAAATAACAAAAATTGATTAACATTTTTGTAGAGGCTAGTTTACTTAGATTGTAGATTAACTTGTTCACTTAATATAATTCAAGAATAAAAAACAAAGTGAAGAAACTGGAATAAGCAACACACCTATAAGGCGTATCCCCACCAAATTTCTTTTGATTAACAAATCCAGAGAGGAGCTTCAAGTAACCTCCACCACACTCAATATCTTGCTCAAATTTTATAGAATACTGGAAGACCAGTGTTCTGTTCTTGTTGCTGAATTCCGGTATCTTAGCAGAGATGGCAAAGTGCTTGGCATCATTAGATGTTTGGATACCTACAAGATCACACAAAATTGACTAAATATTACAAGAGCAACCTAGTTCCTGTCACTACCATTTCATACATAAGAAAGCAAAACAAATCCAATTCCCTCAGAATATAAAAGCATTCAACAGGATGAACTTTTAGGGGGTAGGTTAGATTACTCTCCCCTTCTTTATGCTTTGCATTTACAACACAAACCTCCCTTTTGCATTAGCTCAAGGACGCTTTGTCGTCAAATGTCTTTCCTACCCTCGTCCAACTTTAAAATTTGGGCAAGAAAAAGAAATATGCTTTCACTCAAGGTTTTAAATTGTGGTCACGGCCACTTTTGCAGAGATCCCTAAAACCTTGACATAACATCTACAGTTGCAGTTGCAAACCGCAATTTAAAGCCCTGCCTTAATTTAAATCTTGAGATCATTAATGCAAATGTCCATCCTCAACTTTGTGTTGTTAAAACATCTAATAGTAAATTATAATAATGGACAAGCACATTGAAGTTAAATTGACGACACAAGAAATTGACTGTAAAGGAATACTGAATCAACAAATACCTTTATCATCTGGATCTCCAGCCCATTTTCCAGCAGTGTGCTTGAACGAACCGGCTTTGCCTTCGCTCCTTTTCCAGTCTGATTTTACCCAGCGACTTTGCCACCCATCTTTACAAATTCCGACACACATTAAAGACCATGCATATTATATGATCAATCAAAAGAAAATAAAAAACATCTACAAACTATATAAGCTGAACTGAATGAGTCAAAAGAAAAAATATAAGCTGAACCGAACACACCAAGCCACTTTTTTTTTTTTTATATATGCTAACTTGCTTAGTGCTATTTGTTTTTTTATTGATTTTTAGTTACTATGATTTCACTAGCAATTACATCTTCATTTCAAGTTTCTTGTTTTCAACATTTCTTTCGCAAAATATTTAAAAACAACATTCTTATAACCATCCTCAACTAGAAACGAATGCATAGAACAAATCAAACACCATTTCTCTTTCGAATTGTCCCAATCCAAACAAGGAACGATTGCTAATTGTTATGAAAGTTTGTGTGGGAAAACATTAGTGGAGAAAGGAGAATATTTAAAGCAAGGATTTAATTGATATGGAGTGTCGATATAAAAAGTTTTTATGCGTGCATTTAGTTACATCTCACCACGTACGTCGATATTGGTGGATATAATTTATGAGCTAATACTTTTTATGTCTTAACCCTCCAGTTACCGGGAGAATGGGACCCTGGTAATCCGTTAGAAGTTAAGTAAATTTTGGCCAATGATTGTTATGATCAGTATTCAAACGATTTGTCCTTAACATGAGTTCATAAAACACTTGATTTCAATTACTTGGTTTTATGAGCTAATATAACAAAGTGACGTAAAGGTGAGATATAATTGAATTTAAGTGCATATAATTAGATTCTTAAAGTAATAGAAGAAATTGAAACTAACTCGATGAGGAAATTTAATTACACGCTACCTATACATATACGTTGCTTGCATATTAGTAGTGAAAAATTAATCAAACATGTAACTAATCACTTCCATCTATTTAACTAACTAACTAATTAGTAACTGACCAAACTTAACTAACTTTTCATTTGTTGTTAACAGTTGAAACGAAAATTTGAGTAACAAAAGAGCATATAGTAGAAACCAAAAATTAAAAGAGCATAGAATAAATAAAATATACCTTCGAAGCGTTCTTCGAAAATGATTTCAGCAACGGAAACTTGTATTAGCAACAAACAGAACAACACAAATATCTTGAGTTCAGTTGAAGCATTTTCTGCCATTTGCAGAATAAGCAATTTTTGCTCTCTTCCACTGCCAACTTCCAGTTATAGAACTGAGTTTACTTATAGAAAACTAGTCAACTAGTCAACTTCTATGCCCCTTTAGTTCGTCTTAATTACTTTTAAGCCACCACGATAAAATATTCTGAGTCAGCTTTACCAAAACTAATATAAGTTTTTTTTATTAAGATTACTTGAAATTCATAATACTCGATTTTAAACATTTAGCCAAAATAAATTTAATTTTTAAAGTATTACATTTATATACTACATAGATAAGTATTTTGATCTATTCATTAAAAAATATATATAACATCGTTGAACTCGATACTCGCAATTGTGTGTAAATTTTACAATTTTTTCAAAAGAAAAAGAAACTATATTATCAATCCATACAAATTACAGTTTGTTTATATAAAGCCAAAAAAAAATTATAGTTTTTTATTAATAGATTAATGTAAGTTTGTACATCTCAATTTTTTTTATCCTCCTAATTTGTAAACTAGTAATTTTCTCGTAAGTATCCGTAAGTTTGTAATTATTTATAATTAAAAAAAGTTAATTGAAAACTCCTTAATCATTTTCCTTTCTGCTTTTGGGCGTGTTTTGTACTGGGAAAATAAAATCGATGTTGATCTTTGAGGACTTTAGAAAAATGATAAATATTAATTAAACACATGGCCAATTGTGACGTAGCAATGGCCAATAGAATCGTTTCATTTTAGCATTTCGGTGTAGTTATTTTAAATTTTTTGTTTTGAATGAAAGAAATAGGAAGTCAAAGTCTTCGAGACCTCACAAAAGTCATCAAACCAAACAATAAGGCAAAAGAGAAAGACATTTTATGCTTGTTTGCAAACACCTTAATGCGTTTGAATTGTCAATGAGGACCCATGTTGACTCAAAAGCCCACTATCACTGTGTGCCTTTAATCCTCTCCCTTATCCTACCCACCATCAATGATCGTGATTATTAAAAGTTTACCATTAACTCTCCTAAAATGTGTACAAGCTATAAGCTCATTTCATGACATGATAAGGAGTCATAAAAGAAAGTTAGAGTTGTATTACCACCACCAACATTTTTTTAAAAGATGTTTATAGAGTTTGGATACAAATTGGAATATCAATGAAAATGTGGGGACCAACCAATGATGCCTCTGCCTTATATAAAACGTGTGTCGTGGAGACCAACTAATGATGCATCTGCCTTATATAAAACATGAGTCGTCTTATTGACTTATCTTCTAACAAACTCAACATTTGAGTTTTCAAAAAAAAAAATTTAATTTATATATACCATCAGTGTAAAAAAAAATTACACTTTCAATCGATCACAATCGTTAAATCATTAGAGATATTTGACTTTTATCTTAGCTACCACTAATGTAATGTCCGTAAATAATTTTAATGGACTGACATTTCCGGCAACACGTAACAATTAAATTCTTTTAGAAATAGAGAAAAAAAAGGATTCGATAATCATAGAAGATAGCACCTAACTCAATTTATCTACAACACATTTAGAATCCAATTGGAAATCAACCGCATCAAGATGAAGTTCTTACACCCACCTTAATGCACTGAGGAAACCACTTGCTTCACCTTCAACAACCAAGTAGAGAGAAGAAAACCAATCCGTTTAAGGTAACACAAAATTACCACCATCATCTCTAATACACACACCATTCACCATAACTAAAAAAAATTCATGATATGACAAAGAAAAACAGCCCTAATTAATTCCTTTACCGTGAGCTATATTATTAGCAACCATGCTTATGTTGTTTACGAAGTAGCAAGATGGATTTACAACATGGTTCAATATGCAGTGGCGTGTGCTAAATCTAATCGTGCAGTAACCCGGTGCAGATAATGTCTATAAGAGATGGAATGAGATTAACGTTATATTAATCATATTTTTAACTGACTATTTAAAAAAGTATAGGCCTATGAGGCATCACCTATTTTGGCGTCCAACATACAGATGCTCGAGTTGACTTGCAATTTATTTAATTAAGTCCGAAAATACGTTGTTCCGACGCAGGACAGTAGGCTACCTTGAATGGCCAGCTCAAATTAACAAACCCCAAACCAAACAAAGTAGAAGAGAATAACATGATAGAGATTAAAAAAAACTTGATAGAGATAAAGACGAGCATATGCAAACAAAAGGGAAGGGGCTAATAAGGGAACAAACATCACAACTGAAAAGAAATTAAAAAGAGGCAGCATGAAAAGAGATAAGAGAAAAAGAAAAGAGGTAAAAGAAAAAAGGGATGGACTTGGGGAAAAAATAGATAACTTGAGATGGGAATGGAGGTCACCAGAGACACAATAGATCGCGTGATTAAAGAAGCAATAATCAAGCAGAAATATAAATGACGAAGTGAGTTGGGGCATCAAACTCTCATGGATTAATATCATTAAAATGGGTAGTGATTTCTAACCATCTCTTTCAGCCAGTTGTGCCATGGGAATGACCCGTGCTTGCCATAGGAAACTAGTCATGCCATTTCCACCATGGCCGCCATTTAACAGTATTGTTTCTCATTTGATAGGCACCCAACAAAGCACAATAACAGTACATATTGAAATTTGAAACCATGATTCGCAAGAACTAACAACTCACAATGCAGAGAACATAAGAGATCATGAAAAGTTCAAAATCAGAAAATAAACAAAATGCTAGTTCAAAATGAGTTGACAACACAACAGCTCACAATAGGTTGGTAGAAAGACGGTTCAGATGGCTTGGCACTAGGGTTGATGCCAGTTTCATAACACTTTGACAATGCTTTATCGGTTTATACAGAATACAGATGTTGGGGTCTCAACATCTTTGTAGCAAAATGACAATTTGAATTTTGGGGAGTTACTAATCATACACGGAGACTTAACATAATTGACAAATAATGAAAAAGATAAAGGAAAATAACCATTGGCTTTCCCATAATACGAAACACCAACGGGGGAGATAAGGACATGGATTTGAACTCCACCTTCACCCCAACATAACAATAACTAAACTAACATTTGTCATTAAAATAAGAAGAAAAAAACACGAAACAAAAAATGACATCACTCATCAAGTTATCATTCATAGAGACTACACATAATTGATTACAGATGAATTTATACCCTTTCAAAACATAAAACAAAACAAACGAGAATAGCACAACGCATATGATCTATCATACACTGAGAAGTGAGGACAACTGAGATCTCAAGATTCTATTATCACAAATCTAACACAATTTTATTGACATGAAAAATGAGGGAGCATAAAATGCAAAGTTCTGTTATGCCAATATTACAAAAAGTAAAATAGCATTCAAGTTGGCACATCCCCAGCCAAAACACAAATCTGGGATTTAGGGCCGAGAAATTAAAGTTCCAATTTAGAAGCAAACAAGTGAGGCAAAAAATGTCGTAAAAGTTTGATGATTCTACACTACTTTATGACAAATAAAATGAAAATTATACAGCTAGCCTCATGGATTCATCTACTTTGCCTGAGGATGAGATGCAATGAAATCAACAGCAAGTTTGATGGAGTTGATCTTTTCTGCTTCATTATCAGGAATCTCAAACCCAAACTCTTCCTCAAGAGCCATCACAATCTCTACAGCATCTAAACTATCCAATCCTAGGTCACTCTGGAAATTAGCAGTTGGAGTAACCTGACAAAACAAAGAAGCGCAGGCACCATGTTAACAAGAGAATTGCTATCAAGGAAATTCGGGTTCTCAAAAGTATTAGGTTCAATTTTGAGGGCAAACTAAAATGCAGAGTTAATCAAACAGTTGTAAGTCCACACTTTATCCTCCAAAAATACAATCTTCACTTGAGAGGAACCAAATCAAATCATTTGCCGTGAAACTGTTTGGATTGATTCATTTGAACTTATCTACTAAGATAAGCCCTTGTGACACTTTTAAAGAGAATTTAGGGAAACAGCCTGTGACATATCCATATCCATATCCATAGGTACTTTTCAGCTTATTTCCATAAGCTATACATATAGCTTACAAAAACAACTTTACCTTTTGTTACAAAAACAGCTTACATATGAAACAGTTGAGCCTTATTTTACCTTTTGTTACAAAAATTGCTAACACGCGATCACTTATATGATAATCACGTATGCTGTAAACGGTTAATTAAAATATTTATCGAAACATGACCTTATTATAATGAATGATTATGTCATTTATGTGAATAAGTGAATTTACTCTCATAATCTATATAAACTCGTAACAGGAGAAAATGTATAAACTCATAACCTAGCAATAATTAACATCATATTGTAATAATAATGTATTGATAAATGAAACAATAATCAGTAGTAGAGTGAGTACCTTAGAAGGATCAACTTTCTGGAAATTTTTGACGCATGAAATGACGCGATCTGTGACCTCAGATTTCTCGAGAAAGGTACCCGTAACCTCATCGCAGAAGCGACGCAGGAAGAGATTGGGAAGAAGGCGCAAAGGAGATTGGTAGTTGAGTGGAAGAGCATCAACCTGCACTCTCAAGTATTTCATCAAAGGTAAACCGCTCCTCCTCGCCGCCATTGTGCTGTTGTTGATATTAAACCTCACCCTCTTTCTCTCTGCTCACAGCACCACGATGGAATGAAAAGTGGAGAAGTTAGATATGAAGCCCCCAAACCAAACCTTGTCTTTAATAATAGTGGGTTTCACGCATTTTACCCACTAAGCCCAACTCTAACTATATGCATTTGGAATCTATACACCAGGATTTTTTCTTTTTGCCTAAAAAAAGGCCTTTTTTTTTATAAAGATTGTTATTTTAATTTTTTTTCTTACTTTTGAGTTTTTTGAAAATCTTAAATTTTGTTCAGATTAATTAATCTAAAATTATATTTTATATATTAATTTTGTGTGTCTGAAAATAATAGAATGAAAAAGGAGCATATATTCATACATACTTATATAATGATTGAGTAGGATATCTCAAAACAAATAATAATTTATATTATTTTAATTCATTTTTTAGGGGATAAATTAACAACTTTATTATATTTTGTTAACAACTCTTTCCTATTTTTTCTTGAAATCTAATAAATAAAAATAACAACTCTCCTATTTGTTAACAAAATATAATAAAGTTGCAAATTTATCTATAAAATAAGAGATAGTTGTTAAAATTATATAGCACTTTATTTGTTTTGCCTCGTCTATTCAACCCATTAATTTTGATGTATTTTTTTTTATTTATTTTGTTTGATTTTATTAATATAATTTTATTTTATTAATTATTTTTATTATTTTTTATTTATTAAATTAATAATTATTCATTTGTTAAAATAAAAAATAAAAGATTATAGCATCTTGGCTATGCGACCTCCTAATGCAAAAAAAAAATTATCCAATCTAAATGCAACTCTTAAAGTTAAAAAAAAATAAAATATTTTAATATATAAATTTTAATGTAAGATATAATAAAGAGTTTTAAATAAAAATGAGATATATCCTATATTTATTTATATATCTTTGTATTCTACCTCTTTCACATAAAAATTAGTGACTCAAGTCACTCAACTCTCTATTTTGATTAGATACGTTAATATTTAATAATGTTCATGTTTGTCGTATGTGTGATAAAATAATTGTTTGTTTTACGTTTTTATTTAATTTCTTTTATTTTTTGAAATAGATTTTTTCTGCTTACATCTATCACGTTTTTTTTTTTAACATATCTATACATGTTTAGTTCTTATAATAAAGTCCCGTTAATAATCTATAAGAATTAGGTTTACTTATAAATTGTGATATTGTTAAGTTGGATATCATATTTTGTATTCGAACTCAATACTTCGATTATGTACGAATAATTTTGCTATTTTAATCTATAGACCCAAAAAAAAGTCATGTTCATATATTAGTTGCAATGACATTTGATAAGTTTTGACGCACGTTGGAATTCAAATTCTACTTATTTATACGTGAATTTTACAGTTAATTTTATTTTCAAAATACTAAATATGTCCCTAATTATAAGCACTTATAATAAAAAAAAATTGTCTTTAAATATAGTTTATTTTCAATTTACTAGATGCACTTTGTTCTATCCAAACATAACTTTAATTAATACTAATAATTTATCTTATAATATGAAAAATCATTATTGAATATATCAATACACAAATAATATTTTAGCCACTTTTTTTATACAACACGAACACATTAATTACACTAACAACTTTTTTTAATAGCAATAAAATTAATAAGGTTTATATTTAGAGACGAACGCAGTATATATATATATATAT
>JBBPBQ010020321.1:3346264-3362570 GCA_037974755.1 Cicer yamashitae | reverse complement strand
TAATGAATTACCATGAGTAAAAGAATAATTAATTTTTAAAAATTAATTTTATAAAAATTTATTTAAAAATAGTAGAAGTTGTTTTATATTGATTTGTTATTAATTAAAAAAAGTAATTTATATACTCATTATTAGATTTTAACATGATAAAAATTACATTTTTTTTAAAAGGTATCTTTTAAAAATAATTTTTATGTAGAGTTTTTCAAAATAATTTTCTATTTTAATTATTTTTTGAAATTTTATTATCTTAAAAATATTTATAGTAAATAAATAAAATATTTAAAATTATATTTTAAAATAAAATATTTAACCAGTTTAAAATATTTATAAAAAAATATTATAACGAAAAAATAAAATAATATGAAAATCATTTAAAAAAAATCTTAAACAGAAAGGGACAAATGAATTACCTTAAAAGCGTTCAAAAAGTGATTCTAAACGCTTGTTGTCATTCCATTTGATTTCAATCCAAACGCAAGTAAGAACTCAGCGGAGACTCTAATCAAGCTTGTATTGTAGCAGCAATGTTGGTGCTCTTCCTTTGTCTCTTCCTCTTCTTACTCTTCTTATTCAAATTCATCACCGCCTATGGTAATTCACTTTTAATCTCTTTATTTTATTCTATTATTATTTTTTCGACGCTTATTATTGTTTTGATTTGTTATTAGGGGATTTCACTTTGATGTCAAAGAAGCAACCAAAACGCGAAATAATTGAAAATAAGGTTTTTTTCACTGTTTTCTTATGCCATTGCTACAATAATCAAAATGAAATGTTTCACTCACTTCTCAATCATGTTATTATACATCTTAATGTTTCATTTTTTTCCAGGTTGTTTGGATTACTGGTGCTAGCCGTGGAATTGGTATATAACTATACCCTTTTATTTTCCTTTATATCACATTTCTATTTCTATAGTTACGTATTCATTCATTATTCATTATTCAAATTCACCCAGAACAGAAATGACTTTGATATGTGAATTGATCAATCAAAGTTATTAACTTTGGAATGATTTAAATTAACCCTTTGGTTCCCTACTTTAATGATCATCTTCCAACACGTGTCTTGATCAAATTAATCATACTTTGCCATCCAATTCCAGTTTTGGAATCTACTCTATTTCATTTTAGGGTTTTTCTTGTGCTTGAATTCTTCTCTACCGATGATTCCTTTGAAAAGCCAGAATCTTTTTCTTATTAGTAGTGTTGTACACGTGACGAATTTCTTTTGTTGTTTTCTTTACACTATTCAATGATGTATATATAGGCGAAATTCTAGCTAAACAGCTTGCAAGTTTAGGAGCCAAGTTAATAATCTCTGCAAGGGATGAAGCTGAGTTAAACCGAGTAAAGTCACAGCTGAAAGGTACAGTTATTATTTAATTTATAGCTGCATGTAATGTTAGATATAAATTACATACTTATGTCTGTGTACAGATAATGATATGGACATTTGCCATACCGATTAATATGTGAATTGCATACAACCAGGTAAGCATGCACCTGACAATGTAAAGATTTTGAAATTGGATTTAACTTCTGGAGAAGATGCTCTTCGGGAAGCTGTCGATTTAGCAGAATCCTTTTTTCCAGAGTCTGGCATTGATTATATGATCCATAATGCTGCTTTTGAACGCCCTGTAAGTGGTTGGTTGCTTTATCTATTGGATATATTTCATATATCAGAAGTTGCATAGGCAACAAAACCTAAATATGCTTGTTATATTAGAAGACACACCTAAAGTGTAAAACAAGAGGGAAAAATTGGGCGTACTGTGTCTTCTTTTTGAGATATATTATGTGTGCGTGTGTCATTTTTTTTTATCTGTACGCTATTTTATATTTTTCTTTTGGCGATTAATTACAATTCTAAAATATTGGAATAAATTTAGAATGTTTCCTCATAAGGAATTCTTACTTCACTTGTGATGATTTTGATTGGTGTGCCTGCATGCCGGTAATATTTGTAGCAATTATCTTTATTAATTGAACACTGGAATCAAGAAAACGCCTTGACATGCTTGCATATTTATGTTTACACGCTGTTATGATATAGGCGTGATGCTCTGTGAGGGTTCATGAAAGTTATATGCACTAGTATGTTTATCGATTCTTTATATTATTATATAGTTCTTTAATAGAAAATATTATGAAATAGTTATTTTGTTTTGCAGAAAACATCCGTTTTAGATGTATCCGAGGATGGTCTCAAGGTACTTCATGAACGTGACTCTTTTTCCCGTTGCTTAATTACCAAAGTTTTAAAAAGTGTTCCCCTCCTCCTTTTTAGTTTTCTTTTAAAAATTGAAAGCAGCCTTCTAAAGTTCTGCTTTACTCTTTCACTTTTCTGATTAGGCAACATTTGATGTCAATGTTATTGGGACAATTACTCTCACAAGGCTCTTGACACCTTTCATGTTGAAGAGGGGGAAAGGTCATTTTGTTGTGGTATGTCGGAATTATTTCATAATATCATATTTTGGTAATGGAATCTGTGTAGCAATATTATATTAAGTGGTTAGAAAATACGTCATGGTGGCCAAGCTTGCAGCAAGATGTTTGTGACTGAATTTGTTTATTAACCGAGACGCATGCAAGGAAAAAGAAGAGAGCAGTCACTAATTAGTTGGCTTTTCAATTACATTTTACCTTTGAATGGACAATCATAATCTTAACTGTTTGGTAATAATATATTGGCATATGTTTTGTCTTGTGTGCACTAGTTTCTGACCATGCTAATAACTGACACGTGTATTCTTCGAGTTTATTAGATATTTTCTTAAGTTTTAACCCCATTTTATGCTTATAAATTTATAATATTTTGTTCTATTTTTACTATCAGATGAGTAGTGCAGCAGGAAAGACACCTGCCCCAGGTCAGGCTGTATACTCCGCTTCTAAATTTGCACTAAATGGGTACTTCCATTCCTTGCGTTCAGAGGTATATCGATGGTGTTTATTATCTTTGATAAAAGGGAAGCAATTGACAGCAATAAACCATACTGTAGCGTAATATTTAACTGGAAAATAAATGCATAGTTTTTCTCCAAAGAGAAGAAAAAAATGGATATAGTAGATGTTTTATTCTAATTATTACCATACAGTACATATCACGCACCACTAATCTTTTTATGGTGGCAGCTCTGTCAGAAAGGAATCCAGGTAACTGTTGTCTGTCCTGGTCCCATTGAAACAAAAAATAATGCTGGATCGAGGGTTCCATCTGAGGTATACACCTTTGCCAACTTATCATCCATTGTTAGTGTAAAGAAAGACACGACTTAAGTCTTTCTGTTTTTACTTTACTTTATTTCCACCATGCAGGTATCTTCATTAACTGCTTATAATCCACTGAGATTGCTAAAGTATACATGACTATTCTCTAAGTTTATGTATACTTCATGTTTTGCAAGAATGAAGATTGAGAGTGCTAAATCAAGATACATCACTATTTTCGAAGTTTATTGTGTACATGTTTTAACAATAATGAAGATAATTGCTTTCATTGTACTTATTAGCCATAGTTGATGTGCAAATCATCTAAGGTGAGATTCTGCCATTTTCCATAATAGGTGCTACCCCAAATTTCTCTCTACTACAATCATTCCTAGTCCTATCTCGTCTTATGTCTCCAAACCTGGTCAAATTTATGAATAAAAATGAATTGTAGATTGACGAGAAGGACAAGCAAGATCCTGGACATGGAGTTTACAGTATAAACTTTTGTTTATGTTATTGTTTGTTAGTTACCATTGTCCATATGAATGTGTGTCGTGCAGTGTTTTTGCTGGATGCATTGTCTGAATCATTAAAAGTTTGTTTTCTTACCTTATAAAATTCTGCCTTGACAGAAGCGTGTGTCAGCGGAGAAGTGTGCAGAGCTGACGATTATTGCTGCAACCCATGGCTTAAAGGAAGCTTGGATATCATATCAGGTAAAAGCATTGATATTAGCCTATTAGCAATTTACTGATGTTAGAATACTCCTCCATTTTTAAACTTTTGTGCCTTCATAGGTTCCTGTTTTATCATAATCACAATGGTATATGTGTCGGGAAGAGACTGAATCAGGCAGGGTGGGGATAGCTAGTCAGTAATCTTCATAATACTTGCTTCTGGTTACCTTTTATTTAACTTGCACCTGCACTCATGAATTTCTTTTCCTCTAAGATAAGTGAATGTCCGATGTTAATCGTGTTAAAGTATCGTCCTTACAAGTTACAATCTATCGTTGTGTATCATTATAAATTCAAGTATGATGCTGGGAATATCTGTTCCTGCTTTACTCTCAGTAAGTTTAGTAGTTTTTATTCATTCAACCCGGAATATTGAATACTTTGGCCAAATTGAAAATTTGTTGCATCTAGCATTTAACCTCTAATGATAGATAGACTATTTGGAATGCATATACATTCTTTATGGTAGTTATCATGAATTATAATTTCCAGCTTGCAACTTAGGTCGTTAATACTTATAACCCAACTTTTTTGCAGCCTGTGCTTGCGGTCATGTACCTTGTTCAGTACATGCCAACTATTGGTTATTGGCTCATGGACAAGGTATTATTTTCCATCTTTCATATGCATTTTGTTAGTCTTTGTGACATTTGGTTTTTATTACATACTACTAATTATTGGCTTTGTATAAATGATTGGTAGGTTGGTAAAAATCGAGTGGAGGCTGCTGAGCAGAAGGGAAACACTTATTCTTTGAGCCTACTTCTTGGAAAAAATAAGGCTGCATGATGCCTATAGATTCATGTTTTTCAAAATATTTTTATCAAATACAATTTACTTGAAGGTTATTTTATCAAACTGAGCAACACCCTTTCTGACAATTGACAAAATACAGCATACAGAATATCTAATTGAGCAATAAAAGGGTAATGTGGTACTTCAAATTTCCTGCCATAGCTAAACCTAAGGAAGGTTTAGACCTTGCATTTGCATGAGATGAATTCCAAAGGTGCAACATGTGATAGTGTGATCTCCTCTATGAACAATGAAGTTTTAAAAAGGAGAATAGTTTTTGGTATGAATGGAAAACCTTTAGTCTTTAAATATTTCTTATTTTTTAATATTATCATTTTGAAAAATATCCATGTCTGTTTTGCAATCGTTTGTAATTGTATGCATTTTATATGTCACAGATAATGACTATTGAATTCTAGTGGGTGCCTCTACATGTATAAACTAAACCCCAAATTTGATTCCAATATACAGCAGCATATTTGGTAATCTGTACATAAAGTAGTGAATCTTAAAGGTAGTTTTGATACTTAGGACATAATTTTTGTATATAAAAATGTTTACTTTATGATAATAAACTGAAAACAAAATTGTTTATAATATCTTTGTAGCGTGCAGATCCAAATCTAGGTAAATTTAAGATTTGCAGCTGCCAAGTTGTAATTGATTTGGTAATTTCATATTTCAAGATGATATCAGCAATTGATAAAGTAAAAAATTCATTCAAAAGCTAAATTATGGGTGGATTTTTACCCTTAGTAAACTACTAACAATATTAACAATTGGCTTAAATGCAGTTTTAGTTCCCTTATTTTAACTGATTCGCAATTTTGGTTCCCTTAATTTTAATTTCGCAATTTTTGTCCTCCTATTTTAATTCATGCATAATTTTGGTCCCTCTATTTCTAATTTTGGTCTCCCTATTTTAACTGATTCGTAATTTTGGTCCCTCTATTTCTAATTTTTCAATTTTAGTCTCTTAATTTCTTAAAAAACATATATAACATTAAGAAAATATTAGATATTTATTTTAAAAAATATTTTTTATTATAAAAACTATTTAAAAAATAGTTTTTAATTATTTAAAACTAATTAATTCTAAAAATAGTTTTATTTATTATTTTTTTTAAACTGATTTCAAAATTTATTATTTTAAAAACTTTTTTTGAATAATTTATAATTATTATTTTTATTAATTCAATTATGATTTTAAAATAAAAAAGAATTTTTATTATATTTTTAATATATTATTATCATATTTAAAAGAAAACAAAATTTAAATATGTATGAATCATATTTTTTTAAATAAAAAATAGAACTTAAATTTTTTTCATTATTTTTAAAAAAGTCATAATTTATTAATTATTAATCATTATTTTAAAAAAAAAACATATTTGAATTAATAACAATAATTATTAAAAATTCTTTTAAAAACAGTTTTTAAAATAATAAATTTTGAAATGAGTTTTTAAAAGTAATAAATAATTAAAATAATAGTTTTAAAATAAGTAATAGTTTTAAAATAATTAAAAACTATTTTTTAAGTATTTTTTTATAATAAAAAAATATTTTTTTTAATAAATATCTAATGTTTTTTTGATGTTATATATTTTTTTAAACGTAATCCATTAAATTTTATTAAAAAAAATGTGAATCATTAGATTTACAAAATGTCTCAATTTTAGGAAATAGAGGGACCAAAATTGAGAAATTAAAAATAGTAGGACCAAAATTACGAATCAGTTAAAATAGGGGACTAAAATTGCAAAATTAGAAATAGAGGGACTAAAATTACGGATCAGTTAAAATAAGAGGATCAAAATTGCGAATCAGTTAAAATAGAGGGACTAAAACTGCATTTAAAACTTAACAATTCTAGTTACTAACATTGAAAAAAATTGATTTATTACCTCTAACAAACTACTAACAATATTAACAATTCTAGTTACAAACATTGACGGTAACAAACAAAAAAAATTGATTTATGTGAATATCTGTGCAAATTAATTTAGTGAAAAATATTCAACCATGCACAGAGTTGTTTTTTTTACAGAAACACAGACTACTTTTTAATTTAAAAAGTAGTTTATGTGAGTATTTGTGCAATTAATTCAGTGAAAAATATTCTACCAAACACAAACTATTCTTTTTTTTTTTATAGAAACACAAACTACTTTTTATCCCAATTAAGTCTATGTTTGATTCTACGTATAGAGCACCAAGAATTAATTCTGAATAAATAAAATTAATTTTGATATGTTTGATTGTTTTCGAGTAAAATTAATTTTGTCTTCAGAACTAATTTTAATTTTTAATTTGAAATTAAAATTTGTAGCTTTTTAGTCTGAACATGATTTTTATACTGAAAATTATTGTTCAACTTACTTTTACATAATATGTATCCAAATATAAGAACATTCACAACGGTAATATCTTATTTAAGTGCCAGAGTGAATTCCACAGTTACACATTACACATTTATAATTTTTTAATATTGGCTTAATAATCACCAATAGCCCTTTTTCATTATATCTCTATAACATTTATTCATTTTAATACAATTTATTAAGTGATACCAAAAAAGAATGATGAAAGAAAGTAGTTATATAGCTACTTTTCCTTAATAGTCACTCATTTTTTCTTCTTTAATTGGGTGACTAATAGGTAGCGGTCCTTAATAGTAGAGACAGAAAATAGTCGGTGACTAATAGGTAGTGGTCCTAATAGTAGAGACAGAAAATAGTCGGTTTTGGTCGAAATCAGTCGGAAAAATCAAATATAAAAAAAGTCATTTCATGTAAAACTCAGCTCATCTCCAAGTGTAGAATTGTTCAGTTTGCTCAGATGACGGGTTGGACGGATTACGGTCGAGGAAAATTCTATTTATTTCGTGATGAATGGAAGAAGACCAAAAAAATAACACTAAAAAGGACACCCATTTGAAACTGAAAAGTCTTGTTTAATAACCCATCACTGGTAATCACCAACCCGACACAATTTTCACAAACGGATAACACGGTTATGGTCACTGGTGCTTGTCCACCCCTTCTTAATAGGCAAAATAGATAAAGCACCTCCCATTGGAAATGCTCTAAACCATTTTATAATTAACACACTTTTAAATAAAATCAATTCATTTAAAATCAATTTTTGGAATCAGAAATTATTTTTGATATATTACAGACATTTAACAAAATCACATTTATGTCCCATGAAAATACAAGTGGAAGAAGCTCATACAACCATAACTTCCCCCTCCATCGAATAGGATTTCTAAAGAAGATATTAGTTGACCCCACTCGTAGACATTGTCATACTGTATTTGTGTTTAAGGTAAGATTTTATAAAGGGATCCAACTCGCCATCCATAACAGAGGTGATATCTGGGGTATCATACCCCGTTCTTACATCCTTTACTAGTTTGTATGGATGGAACACATAATTTCTAATTTGTTGTCCCCATTCAGCCTTCACCGTGTCTCCTCGAATCTGCTTAATTTCGGATGCACGTTGTTCTTCAGCTATCACCAACAGCTTAGCTTTCAAACGGCTTAAAGCCTTTATCTTATTTGCTAGTTGGGATCTCTGCTCTGCACAATCGTAGCTTGGAATTAAAACTCGCAATTAAAAACAAAGATAATTAAATCCCATTTCAAGTTGATTTGTTAAGGTCACACAGAGAGCGATAATTGAGTGAAGTGCCTCTCTTTCAAAAGAATGGAAACAGAACAAAAGGAGATAGAAGAACCTGTGCAGCGAACAGCAACACCAGTAGGGATATGTGTAATCCGAACTGCAGTTTCAACCTTGTTCACATTCTGACCTCCTTTTCCACCTGCTCTTGAAAAACTAATCTCCAGGTCCTCCTCAGGAATTTCGACATCCAGAGAATCTTCTGGAAGAAGAGGCATGACTTCAACACCAGAAAAGCTTGTCTGTTCAAATATTAAAATATTGATGTTTAAAAGAAAAATGTGTGCATTAAAAAGTTTTTTCTATTAATGGTAGGGGTACAAGACCCGGTTCGTCCCGCAAACCCGACATGACCCATAAGCAACGGGTTGGGTATGACCCGGTACAAAAAAAAAAAAAAAAAAAAAAAAAGTCAAGCAGGGACAAGGTAAAAAAAAGGTTTGGGTCCAGGTCATCCTCCGGGTTAGCCGTCC
This sequence comes from Cicer yamashitae, assembly GCA_037974755.1. Classification (NCBI taxonomy): domain Eukaryota; kingdom Viridiplantae; phylum Streptophyta; class Magnoliopsida; order Fabales; family Fabaceae; genus Cicer; species Cicer yamashitae. The sequence continues at coordinate 3,353,651 of JBBPBQ010020321.1, read as the reverse complement.
CGTCCCAAAATACATTAAGGACAAGGATCTTTTATTTATTTATTATTATTTTACCCTATTATTGATTCCGTTTCACTAACTTAATTTAGGGTTTGAAAAAATTTCCTCTTCCCTGCGACTGCGTATTCACTTTTCTTCTCCTCTCTCCCAATGTTGTTTTGATATTACTCTTGATCAAAGAGTAAGACTATTAGGTGGTGAAAGATGTATGGGTCCATTAGGTAGTAAGTTACTTGTTTTGATTAAATGATCTATATTTTGTATGACAATGTTATGAGTTACTACTTTTGAATGAATTCACAAGTGGTAATCGTAGGTGGCTTGCTATGAGTTATTTTAAATTTAATTTTTTTTCCTAAAAAAAAGTTCAACAATTACTAGTTGGCGACTCGTTTTGGGACCAACCCAGTCTCGTCTTATTTCGTCCCGTCTTTATTGAACCCCGCAAATAATCGGGTTTGGTCGGATTAAGGTCTAAAAACTGACCCGATCAAATATTGGGACTGGGTAAGAGACACACAAAACCCAACCTAACCTGTCATTTGTACACTCCTAATTAATAGACATTTGTGCTGTCCAGTCTACCGCAGCACTTCACTAAGTTTTTTTTGGGAACTGATCACACAATCTGACATTCAGCTAACCAAAGAAGTTGTTTATTACCTGGCGAAGACCTTTGGAATTAAAAGGGGATTGCCGAACAATGCGATGTGTTCCTTTCTCCCCGGACAAATACCCATACGCATAGCGACCTTCAACTTCGATGGTGGCAGATTTAATTCCAGCTTCTTCTCCAAGAGATTTCTCAACCACTCTGGTTTTGTATCTCTGTTTTTCACCCCATCTCATGTACATCCTAAGAAGCATATCCGCCCAGTCCTGCACTGGAAATGAGAATTTTCGTACAGAAGTTGAAATTGAATACTCAGCATCACCACCAAGTACTCAAATTCCAAGAAAAACACAATAGAAAAAATAACTGGAAAGATTGATCAGTTGCATCAACTGACTACACAGTGCAGGCCCACTATATTATGGTTTGAAAAAAAAACAGCAAAGCAAGGTTCTCAACTGACTATTTTTTATAAATGGCAGAATACTACATGCTCAACAAACCCACACCTACATATTACGAAGACATTGTCCATATTTAAATGCATATGACAGTTACTTGTCAGTACATTGGTGGCTATGAACAAATTTCTGAAAGCCCTGGAGAGGTTTAAAAATGTTGAGATATAGAGGATTAGAGGTGGCATTCTAAAGCCATCGCTGCAGTAAAAAAAAAGGAGTTAAATTCTAGCTTTCCCTGGCATACAACTTACAATTTCTGCCCTTCTACCCGTATAATATATGTTTAAACAATAAAATTTTCACCTCTAGGACTAGGAATGAGAGAAACATGTTCATTACTGTAGCACCAGCACATAGATATCAATTTACCTGTGCATCGGTACCTCCAGCACCTGCTGTAATAGAGATAACAGCACCTTCTTTATCGTAAGGGCCAGAAAGAAGTTGAGTTAGCTCAAACCGATCAAGTGACTTATTCAGCTCTTTAATAAGATTAGAAGCCTCCTCATAAAGCCCTTTATCAACGGATTCCATTTCCTCTGTCAGCATAACAATGGTTTCTGCATCCTCAACCTACATTCATTGAAATGGAGACCATACTGGCATATGACTAAATTGGCACTCAATTCAACTTAAGTCCTTATGAGAGCGATAGATTTGCTATACACCGCACAAGCTTCATTTTTTTTATCAATTTGTTTTTTACCTTTCCTGCACTTGATTAGCAGGAGCAATGGTTGATGGCATTTGAAATAGCTTGTGTCAATGGTTTCAAGTGCAGGAACCGCTTTAAGGCATTTAAAAGTTAACACTGAAACTTGGAACCGCTTTAAGGCATTTAAAAGTTAACACTGAAACTTGGAACCGCTTCATTTATTAATATAGATAGATATTAGTATTACTATTACTGCATGTTAGTCTTCATGTAATTATTCCTAAAATGTAGATAAAATTTTATCTAACCTGAGTTTTGTACTCATTGAGCAATTTTATCTTATCTTTGACATCAGCCAATGTGGAAAGAGTCTGTTGAGCTTTGGCTCGATTATCCCAAAAGGAGCTACTAGATGCTTCCTCCTCCAAATTAGCAAGTTCTTGCTCCAGTAGCTGTAGACCAGATGATTCTCTAATCTCTTTGACACGCTGTGACATAATTTCAACATCCCTCCTCAGCGAATAAAAATCTGCAACACAAAGCCGAGTGTGCTACTTCAAAAGAGACTAATCCAGAATTGATTTTAGTTACTTTCCTCTATTAGTTTCACCCATGCGTTATGGTGCAGTATATGATTATAGAAAGGAAAAGAGAAACGGGGAAGTACCCAGCGAATTAAACCTAAAGAAGTCCATATGAATTGATATCAATGCACGAATCTACTCATTCAATTACAAAATAACACTTCAGATTACAATCAATTGGAATAAAAAAAAATTAATGACCAACAAATGTAATAAGATACTGCCCTGTAGTCTCTGAGTGTTTCGGCCTATGCAATTCCTTTAAATGCTTCTCAATAGTTAAAAACAAAATAGTTGATGCAATACAGCCTTAGGTAACAAAAGGATGTAGGTTCCAGTCGTGGCGACTTAGTCTAAAGCTAAAAGTCAAAGAACCCCTTCAAATTATGCACATCAACTCCTTACAAGGGGTTTATGCAAACTTGCACAGGGGGGTAAAAATTATGACGTTGTCACATAAAAATCAAGTGAATTCTAGAAGTCAACTGGCCAAGTTTTAAGGGATTTGGGTTGTTACTTGTCAGCAGATATAAAACAACTGCACACAATCTTAACCATTAAAATAGGTTTCTCAACTGCAAGTAGTAGAAAATAGCAGTTTGTTCAAATTTCGCTATGCTACATTGCCACAATAGCGGCTATTTGACAACACTTTGTACTAAATAGTGTATCGCGGATCAATAGCAATTTGTTCAAATTCCGCTATGCTATAACGGTTTTTTGACAATATTGCATCAAAATGACTGATTTTATTATTATATTATAAAATAAAATTTTAAAGACTTAAAATTACATGAGATGTGAGGCAGTTACTTTGAAACTGGTGTGGTTCAATTTCCATTTCGAACCACAGGGATTCTACAACTGCATTATAGCCGTATTCTAAAAATACTAATATCATAACATAACAGGAGCCTATGCTTGGTGTATGAATGAAAATGTCACATGATTTTCTCTGAATTATTATACTTAAGCACTTCGGCTAAATTACTAAGTAATAACATAAATTTATCACATTGATTTATAAGAAAAGACATAAAATGTAGTACCTTGAAGTGCCGAATCACTTGTATAAGTATCCTCCCCTTCCCCAACACTCAATTGGTTCTCCGGCGTGGCAAACAAAACTACAACAAGAACCAAAAACATATAGATATTCTCAAATCAGAATTATAGCAAAACGTTCATACACAGAGACACATTTGAATTGAAAATAAATAAGAAGCAAGAGAAACGTACCAGGTGGAGGAGGAGAAGGACGATGGGAGAGAGTGGTGCGGAAAGATAAGAAGGGAAAATGTGTTGAAGAAGAAGGAGAGAGATATTTTGGAATGAGAAGCGGTTGTTTACAAGGCCTGAAGGTTTTGGCGGTTGCAGTGGTGTAGCAGTACAGAGGTTGCGAAACAACCTCCATGGGTTCCGAGTTAGTTAGGGTTTTTAAATTGGGAAACGATTCTTCCGCGCTGAATGTTGCTTCTTATCACCGCCACTCGCTCCAAGGTGAAAGACAGATTGTGAGTCACTTTGACGGGTCACGCACGGGTTCGCTCACTTCATCCGGGTTGGATATGGTTACTGTCAGGAGCGGTGAATTTTCTAAACACGGATATCCGGCTAGTTTGGGTGAAACAAAAATGTTATTTGACACAATACTTATATCGTATTACGGTGAAATTTCTTTTTTTAATTATTGATACATTTTTTTGACGCCTATTTTATACTATAAACTATTAAAATATTAATTATTTATTAAATATGTATTTTGTTAACTATTAAAATCTAAAATGTAAATTTATTTAGTGGTTAAAAAAATATTATAATTGTCATGTATTTAAGTAGTTAATATATTTTATACGTTTCACAATAAGTGTCACTTTAGTAAAAAAAATTGTCTTAAAAGAATGTCATTTATAAATTTTCATGCAACTTTAATTTATTTTTTTTTATGTTATGTTTCAGTTATTACTATATACACAACTTCTAAAATATTATTATATTTTACATTGATAATAGTGAAAATCACATTAATAGTTAAGATGAATAATTTGATAAAATGACTTATCTATTTCTTTTAAGTGTTTTCTTTTTTAATATATGTACAAAAACCTTAAGCGACACTCATTGTAAAACGGATAAAATATATCTTTAAAAAGTTATTGATGACATGCATTTTATAGTGAATTAAATATTCAAAGTGATTAATGACACAAATCTATATATTGTGTTACAAATGTGTTTTTATTTTATTTAAAAAAAAAGTTTTTTTTTTTAAGTGAACATTACATATATGGATTTGTTGTTTATGTGCAACTTTATGTTCCAATATTACAACTATTTGAATGAATGCTAGTATGCTACATTTCACCACCTATGACTCGTGCGCAAGCGAGAGATGGCTTGAATAAATTAAGTGAAATAAATAAAGATTGTGACAACTCCGAAATCAATGTGGTTAGGATAGTGAAAGATGGAGATTTGTTCTTAGCAACAACTGAGGAGCTTTCTAAATCAAAATGAATGGTGAAAAACACATTTGTCGATACCGGATAATGTTTGACACTTTGAAGATTAACTAAGAGTTTGATCATTTTATGTTTGGAAATTGTGGAGGGAAAAACGAAGGTCGAAGGCATTGGATGTGTGAGAGTAAAACTTTATAATATGTCATCCAAACTTTCTATAATGTGCGGTATATACCTTTTGTTGTTGCCAATATAATTTCTTTAGGGAGATGACATCGTAAGAATACAAGTTTGTTGGTTAAAAATAGGATTGCAAGGTGTACAAAGGGAGGTGTTTGGTTGTTGCGAGGGTAGAAAAACGATAAGAATATTTGCTACTTGGAACAGAAATCCTTGACAACGACAAAGTGGTGAAAAGAAACTAAAATTTTCAAATGACGTGAAAATTTTAATTGAGGGAGGATTTGTTGAGAATCAATTCAAATTTCCAATAGATAATCGTAGTGTAAAATTTAAATGCATAGAAAAATGGATGAATATTCTAAGGTCTTATACTTTATTATTTGAACCTTGAAGATGCAAATTCAACTTAGAAAATGAATTGAGAATTTCTATAGGTTATTGAAATTGTGGAGATCCACTCCTTCATTAATCTCTTTTTGGAAGAAGTCACACTCTTATCCTAGTCTTGTGAAGTGTGTATCTTCTCATCTAAGAGCAAGTGAGTATGCGAACACCTGAGAAGGTCTTTTGTAGTGACAGTGTCATCATTTATTGTAACTATAAGAATGTGAGAGTTATCAAAGTGATATACAATTTGAGTTTGGTTACAAATGATTGTAATCTTATTTGAGGTAGTGAATATAATTATAAATGTGTTTTCATGTACGCAAATAATAGGTATCGAAATCATGTAAATTATCATATGTTTTTTCATTTATTTATTTGTGGTGTGTGTTCACATACCAATTTATTCGTACAAGATAAGTGGGTTAGCGAATAAGTCTTTAAGCCTATTTAGTTACATGTCATGTATTTGGTTTTTAGACGAACATATCAATTGTATACAGAGTTGGGTCGTGCAAGCAGCCCAATAGCATAACCCCCAATTGGCGAAGGTCTCAATTTTTATTTTTTATTTTTTATAATATAGTAAAATGAAAGTGATTTTTTTTTTGTTAAATATATTTTTAATCCTTGCAAAAGTACAACATTTTTAATTTAGTCCCTAAAAAATTTGTATTCACTTATAGTCTCTATTTTGATTTTATAAGACTTTTTTTGGGGACTAAAATGTATATTTTTTTTACAAAAAAACTTTTCAAAATAGAGACTAAAAGTGAATACATTTTTTTATAGAGACTAAAAAGTTGAGAATATTTTTGTAGGAACTAAAATATTTAAAATTTTATAGAGACTAAAGTTTATTTCACATTTTCTTACTTATTAAATTGCAATTTCTTTTTATTATGAGTCCAATTTTAAAAATTAGAACGTAGTCTCAAAAAGATTTAAAATAGTCGTTTTTTTTAATTATTAAAATTGCATTTTTTTTAATTAGGAATTCATTTTTAAAGATTATAACATATTATAAAAAATGTTTAAAACAACCTTAATTGTACAAGTTTTCCAAATATGTCAAACCCACCACGTGTGCAAATGTCCTTGGTTAGAGGCAACAATAGAGAAACCCAAAGATGGGAGGAGAGACCTCCAACAAGCAAAGAGCATAACACCAAAAAACTTGAGGAAGAAAACCCTAGATTGTGGAGACTGGTGTTGGAATGGATTAAAAAAAAAAAGGTAGAGCTCTATTATTAAAAATCATGGTGGGTACCAAAATAAAAGATTAAAGTCCGCTTTATTTATCTTCATCTTTTATCATATATCGTAAATTGCTAACACAAGCAATAACAGTTAACTTATAAATGTTCAAGTCATGCAAAAATATCTGAACATGGATTGAAATGAAATTTATCCATATCATTCTTAAAGGATCATATTGTTGTCAGATTTTAACAAGTAAACAAAAAGATGTCAGTAGATTTAAGGGACAAGACAATAGTCTTTTTTAAACGATGATTTCTATATTTTCAGATGTTCCATAACGTCATAGCAAAAAGTTTGCTTTGATATTTTATTAAACCGTTGCAAATCAGGAACAAATAGATTGGTACAATTATCTCCTTGAGAAAGGATATTAATTATTTTTATTGATCTTTTGTAACTTTGTTACGCTGATTCTTGCAATATTTATAAAATATTTAAATGAGTAAACTACTATTTGAGTCTTGAAATTATAAATATTAGTCAATTTGAAATCTTAAATGTATGAAATACTAAGTTGCTTCTTCAAATTATTTAGAGTCTGTTTAGATGGTGAAATTATTTAAGAGAATGTATTTTTTTTTTTTAAGGAAATTTAACCCTTTAATATAAATTATCTTGTTTGGATGGTAAATTTAAAGAATTTTCAAAATAAATTTTTTTTATGTGGTATTTTATCAAAGTTAAATTTAGAGATTTTCAAATACTACTTAAAATCTAAGAATTTCAAATTACCTCTTTACTATTGAAAATACGAATCATGAAATGATCATTATAATTTTTTA
>JBBPBQ010020321.1:3307645-3333423 GCA_037974755.1 Cicer yamashitae | reverse complement strand
TTTAAATATTCCAAAATTAAAAAACTACATAGTCTAAAAAAATTATAAAATATCTATTTACCGATAATATAATATTTTTAAACCAATACATAAAAGGGAGGGGTTAAAAAAATCTATTTATGGAGAGGAAATACATTGAAATGATATTTTAAATATTGAATACTCTTGATTATTTTGATTTAATTAAATCCTTCTTTAGATTTTTTTAATTTATTAGTTTTTACTTTTTATTTAAATTAATTATATTATTTAAGTCAATTTCTATATAAATGTCACATAAGCAATTTTTGTAGGTTTAATGAGAGGTCTTCATTTAGACCTTCATATGTATTTTTAACAGATAGATTTTTAATAGATATATACTATAGATTAATTCATTAATTGATTAAATTATTTGTTTTAATCAATTGTATATATGCATGAGTGTGTTTATAACAAATTAATTTTTAGGTCTAAGTGCATTTATTCTCTCTCTCTATACAGTTTAATGTCGAACAATATTTGAGGCATTGAATATTAATTTGTTATAAATTTGATAAAATATTATTAAGTCATACATACATAAATTTGATTATTTATTTATTTATTAAGTCATGCATTTGTAATATTAGTCCCCTTGAGCTACTTTTTGGCTACGCCCCTTACTTTAAGTAATGCTGGGAAAATACACTAATTTTTAATTTATGTTGAAAACAATGATTGTTATTTTTTTACAAAATAAAATACAAATTATTATATTGTTACTGACTTTTTCACTGTAAAAGTCAAAACAAACTTTTTCATTATAGTTTTTTTTTTTTGTTTCTTACAATTTTATTAGTAGAGATTCAAATTTTAATTAACGTCTATTATAACGCTAAGTAATATTTTAACTTTTTTTTATCACTAATATAAAAGAAAAGTTGATAAATCAAATAAACATAAAGCCCACTAAACAAATACAAGAGCCCAAATCCGAGAAAACCCTAAAACTTCTGTAACGTCTTCTTCACTCTCCATTTCCATCTCTTAAGCGTCGCCGTTCTTCATCTTTTCTTCCACTCCTCCCAGCTGCTACTGTCTTGCCATTCCAATGGAAACACCTCCGGAGCCTCCGACCACCGCCACCGGCGAAAACATAAGCAAAAAGTGGCTCATCCTAACCATTTTCTATTTGCACAATTCAGTTAACTATCACTGTTAAATGAATTTGATTTTTCTTTTTTTAAACTTTTATTTCCATCACTTTGTTTACAGTGCACTCAAGCGTGAACTCAAGAACAAGCAGAGAGAAGACGAAAGGAAACGTAAGGAGGAGGAGAAAGCCAAAAAGGTATTTTGCGATCAATCAATTAAGGACCCTGTTTGTTATTGATTATAAAAAATATTGATTTTGTTATTCCGTTATTTGGAGATTATTTTTAATTGGAGATTTTTGAGAAAATGAGAAGCTGTTCTGTTTTTATATGTTAAAATCACTTTTGATTTTTGTTTAAAATTTAGATATAAAGATTGATTTTTTTAGAAGCTACTAAAAATAGCTTCTCATTTTAAGCAATTTTTTGATATTTTCACGTTTTCATTTTTTAAAGAAAGCTGTGCCGAACATATCAAACTTTCAAAAGTGATATTTTTTTTTTAAAATTGATTATTTTACTAAAAGCTGCAACAAATGACCTACATTTTTTTTAATTTAGTTTCTGTGTGTTTTAGTATAAATTTGCGAAACTAACTATGATCAATCTATTCGTAATGTAATCTTCCATTTGTGGTGATATTTATATATATATATATATATATATATATATATATATATATATATATGTATTGTTTTTTAAATTTAGCTTCTGTATTCTTTAGTAAAAAATTACTGAACTAACTATGCTCAATACATAATTAGCAACCTTTGATCAGTAGTTAATATTTATTTTTTGAAATTAAGTTTCTACATGTTTTAGTAAGTTTTTGTGTGATTCTACTTTTTCATTGATTTCAATTTCTGAATTTTTTTGTATAATGTATATTATTTTCTAGGCTGCTGAAATGCAAAGTGCTAAAGAGAACAAATCTGCACCTGCTGCTGATGATGAAGATATGGATCCAACGGTAATACTCTTCTTTGTCACTGCAACATTTTCGAGATGTTATTTCAGTTATAGAATATTTGAGGAGTTTTTTTTTTCTTAATTGGGTTTTTCACTGCAGCAATACCTGGAGAATAGGCTGAAGTATCTTGAAGCTGCAAAGAAAGAAGGCAAAAACCCATATCCACACAAATTCTCTGTTTCTTTGTCTATTGAGGAATACATCAAAGAATATGGAGGTTTAAGCGATGGGCAACACCTTGAGGATGTCTCTGTGTCTTTGGCTGGTAGTCATCAATTTCTTTGTCGATTTTTTGTTGTTGAATTTGTTGGTTGCTTTTGTTTATCTAATTGTTTTTCTATTTTACAGGTCGAATCATGCACAAACGTGCCTCTGGTGCAAAACTCGTCTTTTATGACCTGCATGGTGGTGGTCTTAAGGTTCAGGTTATGGCTGATAAAAGGTACTCATTGTTGTTGTCTTTAATTTTGCACATGTATGTGGTCTTAGTTAGTTCCTAAAATATCCCCACAAATATCTGCATGTTAAGATGTGATCGGATGTATGTGTAAAAAAGTTTTACATTGTACGTGCATATATACTAAATCATTTGTATATTATATCAAGTGATAAGAATAAGGTAACATCAGTATGATCAAATAGTCAACATAGCGGCGCTATTGCTTAGCGGAATTTGAAGTAGTTGACTAGTGGTTTTGCTTTTCAATTTGTGAAGATATTTTTTTTTTTGACAATTTAGGTCTTTCATAAATTTTACCTTTTTTTTTATAACTATGTTAGATCCCATATTTTCTTCATTTTTAATTTAGTAGGATAGAATCAACTAATATATCTGCAATGCAGTAAATCAGACTTGGATGAGGCCGAGTTTTCCAAACTCCATTCTAATGTGAAGCGTGGTGATGTTGTTGGCATCACGGGGTTTCCAGGTTTGGCGCGTTATATTCTTTTAGTATTGTTCCTGTCTGTAATTCTTTGACTTGAACAATAAATACTTGCAATATGGATAATAAGTTTTTTTAAATGTATTAATTCTTTGTAAATAGGAGTAAAATAAGAAAAAAGTCTTGGATAGAAAATTAAAGTATAAGTCTTATTAGGATAATTTGCGTATTAAATAATTCTATCTTCAGACTGGGAAAGTGCCTCACTGCCTTTCATGAGACAATTGCAAACCATTTTAAGCACCCAAATTTCTCCAAAGTGCTTGCTTGTTGCAAAATTTGTAGGCCATGTTAGTCTCACTTGCATTTATTTAAAGATTTACCTTCTTTAATTGTCCAGGTAAAAGCAAGAAGGGAGAGCTTAGTATTTTTCCCAAAACTTTTGTAGTGCTGTCTCATTGTCTGCATATGATGCCAAGACAAAAATCCGCTGCTGCTGCTGCTGATAATGCAAATTTGAAGGTCTGCATCATTGCTTTAAGTTTGCTGCGGTTGATGACAATACAATGACATCATTACTTTTATGATCTGCAGAAAAATGCATGGGTACCGGGAAGTACCAGGAATCCTGAATCATATATTTTGAAAGATCAGGTATAATGGCATTAAATGCAGTCTGATAGATATTTTCAGTGTTTAAGTCTGCCACATTCTATCTTATACCTCCGAACAAATCATAGTAGGTGATAAATAGGGATACTATCTTATAAAATGTTAGATTGCGATTTCTTCCACCTTTGGTGGTTACGGTTTAGATTAGTGAATGGGTTGATACATATAATTCAGTTTTATGAAATAATGTAGTTGCAACTTGCTAGACCCTTTGTGATAGTTAAATGGATTGATTTTAATTGATTTCTGCGGAAACATTTATTGACATACAGCTTTCTAGCTGCCATGCCAAAAATGTTAAATTATTTCTAGCTGCCTTGGTAAAATTTTCATTTGTTTGAAAATTGATATCAACTCAAAATCAAATGAACATATGTACACTAGGGAGTAAATTGAATCATACTTTCGATTCAAGGAAACATTACAACCCTGAAGCATGTATCTTTATCTTTATGTTCATTTTTCAAATGTTGAAAGATAAAGTCGAATTTCTGTGGCATCATTCTTCTAAGTATAATATATACTTGTTTTGATAACACTTTCTGTAGAAACTGAACAAAGTTATGTGTTGTATTATCTCCCATTTTCTTTCTATCAAATTTTTATATATATATATATATATTGTGTACTGATAAAAATTGGATTTATTCAATTCATCATCTTTTCTTATAGGAAACAAGATATCGGTTACGCCATTTGGATTTGATGCTTAATCCAGAGGTGCGAGAAATATTCAAGACTAGGTCTAAAGTCATTTCTTACATTAGAAGGTTCCTAGACAACCTTGATTTCTTGGAGGTTTGTTCTGTTTCTGAGTACTCTTGTGTTGGATCCTTGTGATTTCTTTCCTTCTATTCACCTATGTTTCCACTACTCTCAGGTTGAAACACCTATGATGAACATGATTGCCGGTGGTGCTGCTGCTCGTCCTTTTGTAACTCATCATAATGACCTTAACATGAGATTATTCATGAGAATTGCTCCAGAACTCTATCTGAAGGAGTTGGTTGTTGGTGGGTTGGACCGTGTTTATGAAATTGGGAAACAATTTAGGAATGAGGGTATAGATTTGACTCATAATCCTGAGTTTACTACCTGTGAGTTCTATATGGCTTATCAGGACTACAATGATATAATGGAGATAACTGAGCAAATGTTAAGTGGTGAGCATTTACTAGGTCTTTGACTGTCACGTAGCTTCTTTTATTATCTTTAAGTCATCTTAATCTCATTTTGTTGAAACCATTGAATAGGTATGGTTCATGAACTTACAAAAGGAAGCTATAAAATCAAGTATCATGCAGATGGAATTGACAAGGATCCTATTGAAATTGACTTCACTCCACCATTCAAGTGTGTGGTGTGCTTTTTCTTGCAATGATGGATATTAACATTCTATTCTTTTTTATGAATGATTATTGATTTGGATTTTTTTATTGTTACAGAAGGATTGACATGATTGAAGGATTAGAGCAGATAGCAGGCCTCAGTATTCCCAAAGACTTGTCGAGTGCTGAAACAAATCAATATCTGAAGGATGCCTGCTCGAAGCATGGAATCAAATGCCCCCCTCCTGAAACAACTGCTCGTTTGTTGGATAAAGTAATCTTATATCCTTTCCCCCTCACTCTTTTGAGTATATTGTCCGTTGTTTTTAATTTTTTCTTTTTATGTGAAGGTTGGTTATATTTTATTTTTCTTTATTGGAACAGCACACTTTTATTTGTGGGAGTGTTTATCAGTGATTAAAGATAATAAACAGATAAGACCATTTCGGCATTAGTTTTGTGTTATGTATGACAGAGTGAAATACATATGGATGAGAGGGGGAAAAACCGTAGACTTTACTTGCGTAAAATAACAGCTAGTATTACAGTAGTTAATTGTATCTTCCAGTGAAGAGGCTAGGGTAGGATCAGATAGTGAATCTTCGTATATTAGTTTGATTTTTTTAATTTATAGTGTATGATGTTTTGCTTAATGTCTTGATTGAGTTAGATTTATGATTTAAAATTTAGAGGAAAACCAAAGAAAGCTTTAAGAATTTTATATATGATTCATGACAATACAAATTAGCATTGTTTGATCCAAGTTTGTAGCCAACACCACCTAGTGGGAAAAAATGGCTTTTGATTGTTCTTGTTGTATTGCAGCTTGTGGGGCACTTTTTGGAGGAAACATGTGTCAATCCTACATTCATCATAAACCATCCTGAGATTATGAGTCCTTTAGCGAAGTATCACAGATCAAAACCAGGCCTGACTGAACGTTTTGAATTGTTTGTTAACAAACATGAGGTAATATCATGACATTTTGGTGATTGATTTTTGAAAAATATTGATTCACGACTCTGATCACTGTTTTTGTTACTTTTCAGCTTTGCAATGCTTATACTGAATTGAATGACCCTGTAGTACAACGGGAGAGATTTGCTAATCAACTCAAGGTGATAAGCTATGATACTGCTTGAATATGCTCAAATATGGGTGGCCATTTTTTCTTTTTAAACAATAATAGTATTGATTTTTATTTGTTTTGCATCTCAGGATCGGCAATCAGGTGATGATGAAGCAATGGCCTTGGATGAAACGTTTTGTACTGCTTTGGAGTATGGTTTGCCACCAACTGGTGGTTGGGGTTTGGGTATTGATCGGTTGACCATGTTATTGACTGATTCGCAAAATATTAAGGTTCTTTTTCTTTTCTCTCTGTATCTATTTGCATGGTCACTTTATGCTGACAATATGTTATAACCGTATGTCCTTTTGGTTACAGGAGGTCCTTCTCTTCCCTGCCATGAAACCTCAAGATTGAGCTTTGAACCAAAGCTGTTAGATCTTGTCTCAATTAAATTATTTACAGGTATGTTCTGCCGTAGTCATTAAGCAGTTTAGTAGTCTACATGACTGCTCGGTATTTTCATAGGAAAGTATGGGCACCATTAAAGGGGTTCATGGTTAGGTTTTTAGTAAAAATAAAACCAACCCAAATTCGTATTAGAACCAGATTTATGAATTAAAGTGCTTTTATCATTTTAGATGTGAGGCAACTAAGCTAACAATCAAAACAAATCTCTTCTAGATTCACATTTCAAGGAAGAGATGCGAATGATCAACAAATCTGGGTTTGTAAGCATTAGAAAATAGCATGAGTTTATCCTCCACAATTTATGATACCAAAGTCCTAAGCACGCTGACACTAAGATTCAAAGTGCTTAGTCACAACTCAGATTTGAAATTTGAATTGACCCTGGTGGATTATAAAATACGAATTTTAACCACAATAATCTTATTGATCATACCAACCAAATTGGGTTGGTTGCGAGTCTGTCTCTCTGGGATTACTCCACTCAATTTAGTGGTGATGTATTGCACTATTTGCCAGTGATGGAAAAGAAAATTCTGTAATTTCATATTTGACCATACCTATCTCTACTGTGGTGTATGATCTGTCTTTGGATTGATGCATGCTTAATCAATATTTTAGTTATTTCATTTCTTCAATGGTGGAAACATTCTCTTTGAAGGAACCGATAAACCCTCACCATTTAGAGTTTAAGAATTTAGCGAAAATGAGTTTATCACAACGACAATTATGTTTATTCGGTCTCCATTATCATTTATACATGTTGAAGAAATGTTTTTCATTTTATTTGATTTTTCTAATTTGAATTATCTACCATTTTGTTTAAAAGTTTAGTTCAGTTATACAAGAAATGCTTGATTTTTCTAATTGTAATTATTCTAACACCTGATAAATCAGTGTTTTGCTGATTGCTTTTTGGGTAATAATACTTTATTTGTTGGAACTTGAGTGGTTTTTTTTTTCTTTCATTCCTCCATTGATTTCAGGTATATGAGAAATGCATGATTATTAAGATGGGAGCTCAGTTATATCTGACTGTTCATCTGACTGTTTATCCACCGTCGTTGAGATACTCTTGTTGGGTTTTGAAGGCTTGCAAGATTTTATACCTTTTATTTTGCTGTTTTTCTATTTTGGGTTCAATATCTGTTGGTGATTTGATTAACTTTTGTGTCATATTTATTACATTTTTGAGAGATAACAGTTAATGAAATGTCATTTAATAGTATTAAATGAGAATTTTCCAACATTGTTTGTGAGTTTTACTGTGATATACTCGAGAAACAGGTGCCATTCATTCTCCTAATTTCTATCACACTGTTGACTATTTTGGGCAATGGACGCATTTATTTTTCAGACATACACGTGTTGGGAGACACCCTACGACTGCCCTAAGAACACGTTTATTTTGTGGTACCCTCATCTTCCAAATAGCCATCCAATTGCGGCACTGTCAATTCTGCATTATCAATTAGACTTTCCATGTTGTTTTTACAATATAAGTACGGCGATCTACGAAGCCACATTATGTCAAGTTTTCATAACACCTTACAACATTGAACTGGTTACAAAAGGTCTCCATTGGTCTTATTCATGGTTCTCTGCAATTGTTTATGCCTCCCATCCCCTACACGCCATCTCATGCCTACTACCTGTAATGTATACGGCATATAAAATTTGAGTTCTTAAACTATTCTTATTCAATTCAATACTATCCCTCAAATTAAGGGTTTTTTTTTGTAACGGATAAAAGGTTAACCACGTAAACGTTAAAACAATAAAAATTAAAGGACTAATTTGTTAAAAATAAATAACTTGAACGACTAATGGATATATTTAATGTTATTTTACATTTCTATTATCTTTGATATTTTTGTTTTGAATAATGTTACTCCTTTGGTTTCACAATGACAGTTAGTTTAACAAAAATCAATGACATTTTTGATTTTCAATGTAACTTTAAATTCTTTTATTTTTCATTGTACTTTTTAATTATTACGTGCATTATTTCCAAAACATCATGTTCAATAATAATGAAAAATCAACCAATAATTAGTAAGAATAATTTTATAAAATAACTATTCTTTTTTGCAATTCTCAATATATTTGCAATTTTTTTTAAAAGATACCCATTTTCAAACTGAGAGAATAATAACTAAGAGTACATAAAAGTCCAATCAAAATCAGAATAATGTTGTCTTTAAGTCCTAGTTCGATTGACAAATTCCGATATTGCTAATCTCGAGAGTTCGTAGTTGTGTGAGTTATTTATGGTGGAGTTTACCATCTCACTAACCAAAAAAAAAAAAATCAAAATAATGTTCAAATCCCAAAGAGTTTCCACAACCATAAAGCTATAGGGCATTGGATTTGGTAAATTACTAATTTAAGGCTCGATAAAAAAGACAGGAATGAGCATTCCCAGAACTTGTTAGCTTATGATAGGATTCTATCTGAGAAAAACACATACACAGAGGCACATGAAGCGTGCAATTTTATATTATTGGACTATTCTAACCCCGAATCCCTTCTTTTCTCTCGCTCATCACCTACCAATACAAAATTTTAGTTAAACAAACAAACAAAAATGTGACTTTATTCAATCATAAATTAGGGACATGGAAGAGAATATTATTATTTTTTTAATAAGATAGAAGTTCATATCCTTCAATTTTGTTATCCGAGCAATGTTCTAAATGAAAATCTTACACCCAAAAGTGCCAAAATATCTTTAAAACATAATTCTATAACCTATCATGTATACAATATACTCGATCCCTCCTATTCAATCGACCAATTCACACATATTAAAAAAAAATATATAAATGAAAGAGAAAATAATATTTTTATTAAAATATTCTTATTAAATATTAGTGCATTCCAATTAATTAGATAGTATAATTAAAAAAATATTACATTGTAAATTGAAAATAATTATTCATTTTACGACAATATTTTTTTTTACAAATAAATTATTCATTGTAAATTAAAAAAAATATTTATTAGTAATTTGATAAAATACAAATATTTTAACCTACATCTCAACGTATCAAATATCTCTACTATCTTTTAGTATATAAATTACACTTACTTGATCTTACATATGTGATTTATCTTTACATTTTTAATTTTAAAATACCTAGTGCGGTTTACCTTAAAAATAAAGTAATTTTCAAGTCTCACATCACAGAGGTTAGGAACATTTAGCCCCGTAAATTCGTGCCTCCATCACACTCATGCATTGGTAAATGGGGTCAAAGAGTTTTACATTTATGCATGTAAAATACATATAATAATATTTTATGTTATATGAATTCATAAAATATTTTTATAAATAGAGTCAATCTATAGTCTTTAAACTCCAAAAACTAAAGAGGTGAATGCGTGAGAGATAAAACATGATAAGTGTTGGTGATATTCAAAATTTTAGAATATATCTATATAGTTAAAGGTGTCTAACCTCTTAGAAAACTGTTCAAAGGTGGATTCTTTATTCTTTTTGAAAAAAAAAATAAATTTTATAATAAAAAAAAATAGAGAATAAATATAAATTTTATTATCAAGACCATACAAACTCATATTGTACTCCATGACTCCATCATATATGGTTTTAGTATATAATTGCATAGTACTACTATGCATAAAAAAGAAAATAGTAATATTATTTTTGGTCCTATATATGAGAGAATTTTTAGAGATTTTTTTTTTTGATTTTATATATAAAAAATGTTACAATTTTTAATATATATTTATTATTTAAATTACTTTTATATTTTTATCTAAAATGTTAGTTTTTTAATATTATTAACGAGTATTTAATGTCTTGCGGTTTTCATATATATAAAATAATTAAAAAAGTTAAAAAAATTATGAGTATGTTAATTTTTTGTTATAAACAGAGACAAAGAATTAGTATAGAGCTTGCAAAAAAAGAAAAGAAAATAGTATAGAGCATGGGAACAAAAAGTAAGGAAAGGATTGTGTTGTGAGCCACTGAGTACATGTTAGTATACTTTAACAAAGTATACTTTTCTTGGAAATCTGTTTGGTAAGAGGGTAGGGTTCATATATATATATGCATGAATAAGAGTGAAAATAATCCTGCAACCAAGCAGGTGGTGCATAGTATGAAAGAAAGAGTTTTGATAAAATAATAGTATGTGATAGTAAGGTTTTGTTTCCAAGAAGGCACGACCACCCCGCTTATTTCTCCCATAAAAAATATCAATTCCATCATCGATTTTCATGCTCTATTTGGATCTATTTGTTTCACTTTTATCAATTATTAATTAATAATTTGTTTTTTTTATCATAGTTACTATGACTAGTCAATATATACTAGTATGAATCACAAACAAACAAAACACCATTAGAGGAAAGGAAATTTAAAACAGTTCACTTTTGTTGTTTTCTCATTCAATGAATTAGAAGACAAAGGGTATTGATGACCAACAATTAAAGGAGTCATAGTAAACTATTAACACTAAAGATCATTGGTTTTGGAGCATGCACATTTGTTTC
Organism: Cicer yamashitae; assembly: GCA_037974755.1. NCBI lineage: Eukaryota > Viridiplantae > Streptophyta > Magnoliopsida > Fabales > Fabaceae > Cicer > Cicer yamashitae. The sequence continues at coordinate 3,322,396 of JBBPBQ010020321.1, read as the reverse complement.
TATGATTTTAATGAGACATGAAACTATGTGATACTCTATCCAACCATTTTTATAAAAAATTAAACTATCAAAACTAAGGAAATGCATTGAAGAGTTAATTTTAAATAATATTCTTTGCTATCATACTTTAATTAGACGACAAATAGAGTTTTGAGGGTACATGTCTTGACATCTCTATAACTCCACCAAATATCTACCCACCACAAACACATGTAGAAATTTAAGTGTGGAGTTAGTCTTATATCCATTAAGAATCAGCTAAAGGAATGAAATTATTGAAATACAAGATTCGTGATGATTCAAACACTCAACTTATTAAGCTTTTTGGTGGAGATGTCGGTGTCTAGTTAGGTTTCTTGATGGTTCATGTTTTTATCTTGTTGTTGCTCCTGATGCTTCTTAGGAGACTCGACAATGGTATTAGAGTCGATGATTTGACTAAAAGTGATCGACTTTATTTCTATAGAAAGTCTTATTAATGATGTGGTGGTTAGATAGCTTATCCATTACTCTAACTTAAATAGGAGATTATTAAGAGTATCAAATGTGAGTAAGTCTCATGCTGAGTGGAAATGTTAGTGTTGAATTTTGATTAACAATATATAAATGATGAGGAGACCATATGCCAATGTCTTAAAGATTTAAAGTATTGGGTGAAGATGTTCGTAATATCTAATTCGTTTGTATGGTTGTTGTTCGCCTAACGTGATGATCCCCCAATGTTTTAGGCTCTCATCACAATTCAACAATAGTATTAGAACTAGTTTAATTTGATGGGAGAATGATAATGGATACAAAATGTATTGGATCTTAGTGTTGAATGTCTTTCTAAAGGTGTAGTTAGACGTGTTCTATTGGTAGGTAATAACCATACAAATATAGTGATGTGAGATACTGGTATTTAAGGAGATATTGTTGGAATTATAGTATAAGGGACTAATCAATATCCACTGCAACAAAAAAGAGCTTTTATAGCGCTTTTAAGGGTTATAAAATGTCATGCAGTAAGGCAATGAATATCATTTAATTGCTCTATATATAATAACTTTACTTTTAAGAGTGTTACCATGAAAAATGCTATTATGTCTTTTTGCGATACACTGACCAGAGAAAGTGATCACAGAAGACTAACTATCCATCTTCATTTATTCACCTTGAGGGAGGAGTGATAAAAATATTTGAGAGGAGTTATTGAATATAACGAGTGATACAATGAAATAAATATTTAATTTATATTTGACTCTGAAAAAATATTACACTCTTAATCAATCACAATCATTAAATTATTTTAAATATTTGATTTTTATCATAACTACTTTTGATTGATTATGTAAAAAAAATTACACTAATCATAATTGAAAATTAAACTCATAAAATAAAGAGTGAAATAGATGTAAAAAAAATGAAAATTCAAAGTTTGAGAATTTTTAAGAAAAAAAAAAAGCTACAATACCAGCATATTCACATGAACAAAAACTCCATCCTCTGTATGATCCTGTAATTATTCCAAAAATTACAGAGTCTAGTTCTGATGATAAAATAACTTGGCAATGAAAAAAAGCCTACATTCTCTAAGAGTTAATTCCCAAAATTCACAGTAAAATGTTCTACCATGACTAACATATTAGGCTACAATAATTAAATTACCCTGCAAGTTAGAATATAATTCCCCTCTAAGTAATTAAACCCTTCCAAATCAAAATGAAACAAAACCTATATCTCCCTTCTTTCATCATCCATTGACCCTTCCTTCATTCATGCAACAAAGTAAAAGGTGGACAAAGAGACACATTAGTAGTCCTTGGTGTAATTGTTGGAATTGCAGTTGGAACCCAATTATTATTATTATTGCTATTTGACCCTCCTTGATCAACATTTAGTTGTTGCTGATAATACAAATTCCTTGCATGTGCATGATAAGGATCACTTGTACCAAAAACATTCTCATAACCAAATCCCTTTATCTCACTCTCATTAACCATTGGAATCATATAGCTCCCACCATAACCATTATTACCATGATCACCACCATAAACAACAGAGTTAGATGCAGAACTGTTATTATCCATTGAACCAGAATCCATGTTCATCATAGTTTGTAAACCAGAATTTGGTTGAAAGAAATTGTGAGTGCTATTATTGTTACTGTTCCCCAACTGTAGTTGATGATGAATGTGATCATAACTATGATGATCATCAGAATCTTGTTCTTGTTTGCACCAAAGCTTTTGTGTTTGAGTACCATAAGGGTAATTATGTAATTGCATGTTGTTGTTGTTGGTAGTATTGTAAGGATGATGTTGTTGTTGGAATGATAGACCATGCCAAGCTCCATAGTTGTTGTTGTTATTGATGGTTTGATGATGATCAGTTAAATGTGAAGTGTTGATGATGGTGGTACTATGATCTTGTTCTGTTCTATGGACATTATCCACATTCAATTCAACTACTTGCTCCATGTCCTTTAAACGCTTTGCAGCACCACCAATCGGTAAAGTGCTGCTTTCAAGTATGCTTTTAACATCGTATCGATTCATGTCAAAGTTTGTAACTGCACTTAATCCTCTGAATTTTATGGCTGCTACATCGTATGCCTCTGCTGCCTCTTCTTGAGTGCCTGAAAAGTTACACCACTTTGTCAGATACATTGATTCATTATACATTGACATTCGCTATATGATGTGAAGTTTACATGATTATGACATCTATACAAAACTTAATATGCATTTACTTTATAGTTATTAAACTTATAGATTTATAGTATATCCTGTCTTGCTATAAATTAAGAAAGAAATATAATTCACATGCATATTATTATAGGTGTAAGAGCTATGTGCATGTGTGTATACGTGCACATGCATATTAGACTAGTGGATTGGATAATTCATTATTATCAACATTAATAAATTAAGGATTGATTTAGAAGTGTTGAAATGTGAAGTAGGTGAGACTATAAACATGTATCAAGTGCATATAAGATTAAATAATGAAATTAGCTTACTGAAAGTTCCTAGGTAGAGATCTTTGTTGCCTGCAACTCTTCCAATCCTAGCTTGCCATCTACCATGTTGATGATGTCTGCAGTCATATAATTGAAATAATAAGAAATACTTTTATTAGTATATATGTTGATATTATCTTGACTAGATCAAGCATATATGTCATATAATTGAAATAACAAGAAATGCTTTAATTAGTGTATAGTTGATATTATCTTGATCAAGCATATATGAAATCATATATACAGCCTCTATTGTGTTCATATATGAAATCATATATACAGCCTCTATTGTGTCTTGTTTGCAGTTTGGTAAATTAAGGGACATGAAGAAATTATCTTTTCAACTTTTAATATTATAAATTATTTTTTCAATTGTATTATTTAATTGACATGACAAATGTTAACAAGTGCAGCTGTTCATTTTTAATGTACTTGTTAAGGATATAAATATACAAATTTTGCATTAAAAAATGCATTGAAAGTTGTGTATTCAAACTTTGAGTCAAAATATTCTCTTTTCAAAACAAAGTTATTACATTTTTAATTTTTTAGAGCATTTGTTAGCAAGAGTTAATTAATATTATTTGCATCACTTTTAAAATATCATTCACTTTGTAATCTGTTTGACCTTAAATATTAACAACTTTAAGTTAATAAAAATTGACGTATTTAGTCCAAATTTTGAGTCAAACATATTAATTTTTGTTGACAAAAAATGGTGTTAATATTTAAAGCTAAAAGGAGAATTTATGATAACGGTGCATAGTTAGATACTTAAGTATAAGGTTAATTTAGTAAAGATAAAATTCTATCTATTTTATTTATACAATTTTATTAATGGTATAAAAGGATGGAAGAAGTACTACAATCGATTTTATTCTTTCAAAATAATTTATAAACAAAAAATCAAAAAACAAAACTTCAATCGCAATGAAATTACTGATATTTTTCTATTAAGTGAATTGATAAGTGGGAAACAATTCGTGATGTAACAAGCAAATCTTATAGACAATTTATTAATATAAGCAAATCTTATAGACAATTTATTAATATTAGTAAGAATTATTTAGTGAAATGTACCTCGTTACTCCTCGATAAATGGATGCACCGCGAGAAAAACCACTACTTTTTCTGTGGCAATAATTTCACAGAATGTATCAATAAATAATCGATTTTTTTTTTTACTAACATAAAAATACTAGTAATCCATGTTAAAAAAATACTAGTATTAATTAGTTATAGTGCAGTGGTGTTTGCAAATTACCTTCTCAATGACGCAACGTACTCTTGCCTTGTCATGTGCTTCATTTCTTCCAATTCTTTTTCATAATGGCTAATCTAAAATTCATTCATTGTTGACAAACACATAAAAGTATCCAATATCAACAAGTTAATTATCACATTATTATAATAAAAAATTGCATTATAAGACAAAAATAATTCCTCCCTATATAAAAATAGACACATTCCATCAAATGAGGAAAAATTAATGAATTTGTTCATTGTACATGGACATTAATATAGGAATCACCACTGTTTACTTGTTAATGCCAAAAGACCAACACGACCCTTAATTTGTTGAGGGCATAAACATGAGAAAATGAAAGAATTAAGAAGTAGAAAATTAATTAACTCACGGGAAAATTTGTTGTAGTAGTTGTTCCCCAGTATTTTAGTGCTGCCAAATCATAGGCTCTAGCTGCCTTTTCTTCTTTGTCATAACCTCCTACAAATACATTACCATATTTTAACAATCTTTTTTCACTTTTTGCCAAAAATAATTATATTTTTAAAATTATTTAAAAGAATCATTTTCTACTCACCCAAGTAAACTGCAAAACCATGTACATTGATGAAGACCATAGATGAAAAAGCATGCAAAAAGGTGAAAAAATTAACATGTTAAACAACATTTTTTATGTTATTAATAAAAATAAAATAAAATAAAATTAAAGAACAAAAATTTGTAGATCTTACCTTGCCTTCCTTTACGAGTTTGCCCCTCTCTTCTACAACTATTGTCCCAAAGATGAGCCTCATATCTCCCTGTCCATCTATGCCTTCAACCAATTCAAAACCCTAAATTCATCATCATGCATCTAAAAAAAAAAATAATATCTTTTTTCCAAAAAAATTATATAAATAAGTATAAATAGTAGAAATAAAAAAAAAATATTTTTGGCATTGAAATAGAGAACCTTGTTACACCACGGTATATGGAAGTTCTTTGACCAAATGTATCAATGGACTTTCTAGGCACAGTATTTTCATTGACACCACTTTGGTTGCTATCAAGTGCCGCCGTTGCGGTTGTCGGCGGTTGTTTGTTTTCCGATGATGAACTGATCTCACCACTCACATTTGCATTGATAAGAGGAACTGATGAACTTGACTGTGAACCAGTACTCATTGAAAGTGATAGAGTTTGCACACGCCCTCCACTTTCATTATTGTTGTTTTCTGGTGGTGGTTGGTTTCTTAGCCATGTTTTTATCATTGACAAACCTATGGAGTTTGTGTTGCTTGTGTTTCCATCACCGCATACAGCTTCCGACTGAACCGGAAGCTGTATTGAAGAATACGGTGAGACAACTGAGTTGCTACCGTATTCTTGATGGTCTGTAAATGAGTGTCCACCAAGGAAGTTTTCTAGCTTTGGTTGAACTTGTTGATGGTTGTTGTTCACATTTTGATTAATGCATGAAGCTCCCAATAATAGGTTTTGGTTGTTGTAGTTCTCCTTCCAATCTAAAAAAACATAAAAAACTCAATTAGTAATGTATAAAATTTGAGACTTGATGTGACACTGTTTGTCATGTGACACTATTTTTCATGAGACTCAACTCATCTAAGTTTAATAATAATAATAATAATAATAATAATAATAAAAAAGTTCTATTTGATTCTATGATACTACTATATATTTTCATAAAGTACTATAACAAAAGTGAAACCCTTACTAGAAATAGATAATAAGGAAGAAGAAGGTTGGAATATTATTATATAAAATAAAATTGTTGAGGAAATTAATATTAAGTAATTAGTGATGTGTGATGAGGTATTGGTGAAAGAGAAGTGAAACCTTGAGTGGTGTGAATGTTGTTATTTGTGTGGAATGCTTCATAAATGGAAAAAGGATGAGAAAGGTGGTTGAGTGAAGAATGATGAGGAGTTGAGAGATCAAAGCACTGATCTTGTTGTACTTGATTAGAACTTGAGATTCCATCAGGGTGGTTGAATCCAAAATGAGAAGCCACCGTTTGATCTTGAGTTGAAGGGTGTTCTTGTGGAGAGAGAGAGAAACCTAACAAGTTCATAGAGGCCATATGTATATGTTTGTGAAAAGAACAAAAAAGCAGAAGTGAGAGAGATCACTGAGAACTCAAGTTAATCTTTGTAGAGAAGATAGGATTTGGTTTGTGATATGCATGAAGTGGAGGTAGTAAAGGTTATGTGAGAATGAAAGAGAGAGAAGAAGGAGAAAGGTCAAATTCTTGAAGAACTCAAAAATTGGAAAAACATTTATAGTAGTAGAAGAAATGAGACAACATTTATTTTATACTGGTATAGTTAATGCATATACATAGTACTCCGTTTGAACTTGATTGTTTTAGACAAATATAAATATTAAAAATTAATAAATTTAGATTATTTATTTTTTATTAATAAAATAAAAATAAAATTTATTTAATATATTTTTTTGAAATTTTTAGAATATAAAAGAAAAAATATTATTACTTATATCTTTATTTTAATAAAAAATCAAAGTTAATTAAAGATAAAAAACGGAGGCAACACTTAAGAGTATATATAGACACACGAGCACACAATATATGAACACCGCTCTTATTCTAAGGTCACTTGAGATCTTTTAGTATCATATTTAAATATTGCTTCAATAAGGTTAATGAAAATAAATGGATGGGGTCCATTTTGTTACTACTATTTCAATAAATAAATAAAATTGAGTCAATAAAATTTAATGTATTTGATTTAAGTTTTAGACTAAATATATATATATATATTATCTATAATGATTTTTCTTAAATATATATAAAATCAAAGATAATATTATGTAGTATTTAATAACAAAGTAGATTACTTATTTTTATTAAAAAGATTAATTTTGTATTGTTGTTTGTAATAACTACAATATGTGGTTATTATAGTGATAGAAGTAGAAGTGGAATGCATGGCATCTGTATATATGCATATTTGTGTGTAAACACATGTAGAAGAAAGAGAAATAGTAATAGTAATAATTTCTGACAAAAAAGCACACACAGACGCAGATGCAGCCCCTCACCACGCCCATTTATTCACACCCATTTGGATGTACATTACATTAGTCACATCATGTCGTATCATATCATATAAGATTAATTTCCCAATTTTGCTTTATCTCAATTTCTTTTCTACTTGAAACAAAAAACCCATCACTTTCTCACATTCCGTCATTCTATCCCATAAGTATCACACAACACATTATTGCATTGCATCTCCTCGTCCCTAATCATCAATCTGCCTCTCTGCTCACCCCCCGCTCCAGACGGGAGTCTCTCTCTCTCTCTTTGTACTTTTCATTTTTCTCTCTCTTCCATGCACAATCCCACAACGCAATAATTCCTGCATCGCAGACAACCTTTTTCAAAAACAATTAAAAAATTGACATGCACTATTTTGTCATAGCATCCTATTTTTATAAGTAGTATGTTCAAATTTGTGGGATAAAATTGAATACCTTATTAAATGTTATTATAAAATTAATTTATATATTATTATAGATAGTGTTACATCATCAAAATTGAAGGTTAAATAAAAAAAGAGATCATAAATCAAATTTCTAAAACGATTTAATTTATATGCAAATGTCGGTCAATCATTAAAAATATTTAATTTTTATCATAATTATTAAATTTATATTTAAAAATAATTGTGATGTGTTGATAATATAAATTTTGCAAAATCATAACAATTAAACTCTTATGAAAAATGAAATAATTAAAATTGCATCAGAAAAAGTGAGATGATCAAAATTACATGGTTACTTAAATGGGAGAAACAAAACAACATTTGAACCTATATTAAAACTTATAGGTCTCACTTACTCTTAAAAATTATTGGGTTGATCCTTGTATTACTCTATAAATAAATTTATTGCATAGAATAAAGTTGATATTTTTGTGTGCAATTTGAAAGAACTTCTTTAACACCATCCTCTCACCCCTCTTTTGTGATAATGTTAGAGTAAATTTTTGAGTTGAGTCGGGTATAGATTGCGTTTCTAGATTTTAAATTCGGAATGTTGGTTAAAAGAAAATAAACAGGCCTTAAAGAGAAATGGCCAAACTATTAATTTAAGAGTAATAATATATTTGGACACCTCAAATATTTTCCATTAATTAATGCTGTATAGTACTAGTGGTGGTAATAAGAAAATAGAGATGCACGGGTTTTGCACCTTGTGCCCCTATGAGAGGACAACAACCCTTGTCTTGCGGGTTATATATTTCGTTCTTAAAAGTTTGAGAAGAGACAAAATGGAGCAAAATCTAACTCCTAAGCTTCCAATATCGAATATCTCAGATACCGTATACTAGTAGTATACAATTATATTTTTGACAAAAGTAGTTGGAGTATATAATTGTTAACAATAATGATCTACCTTAAACATACAATAAAAAAAAAGAGAAGTAATTTTTAGTTAGAGTTTTATAAACAAATGAATAAAGTTTATGTTTGTAGTGTTACTATATATATATAAAATTTAAAGTACCCTTACTATTAACACATGATAACTATATTATCTAATATCTCTCATTAAACTTATGTATTAACAGGAACCATCGAGAGTTTATCAACAAAAAAATGAAAGCATTTAATGAGACGCATCTTTGTGAATAAATCAACAATCTGTAAGGAGGAGGAGACAAACAGTAGATAATGGTTTCATGTTGAAGATGATGACGAGTAGGATGACAATCAATCTGAATGTGCTTGGTGCGTTCATGAAAAATTAAGTTATGAGTAATTTAAATAACACTTTTGTTATCGCAGTGCATCCAATTTAGCTTAGAAAAAGATACTCATATCAGACAAAAGTCAACACAAACAAATTATTTTTGCAATAGTAGATGTCATAGAACGATATTCAACTTTTGTAGAAGAGAGAGAGAATGTCATGTTTCTTACTATTCCAAGAAATAAGAGAGTCTTCAAGAAAGTTACAAATTCTTTTGGTAGACTTACGATCTATGGAGTCCCCAGCCCAATCAGCATCAGAATAAGCACGTAACTCAATGAGGACGACGATGGAAAGAGAAAACTCTAAAATTGAGTTCCCCGAAGATAACAAAAAATATGAAGAACAATTGCTCAATGTACTGTAGTGGGAGAGACAACAAATTGGCTGAGAATATATATGAAAATCATAAGCAATATCAGGTTTGGTAATCGTAAAATATACCAAGTTGTCAACCAAAGTACGGTGCAATGTGAGATCTGATAAAGGAACACCATCAAAGGGAACATACTTCACATTCAACTCAAGAGGATTATTTGTTGCTCTAGTATTAAAAAGACGAGTTTGTTCAAGAATGTTGACACTGTACCTAGATTGGGAGATAAGGTAGCTTCTAGGAGAGTAGGCAATTTTAATCCCCAAAGAAATAGCAAAGAATGCCTAAGTTCTTCATTTTAAACTGTTTGGTTAACTATAATTTCAACTTATTGATTCCACTAACATCATCACATGTAATAATCATATCATCAACATACAAGGAAAATATAATGCGATCATAAGTGGTGGACCTGATAAATAATGCAGAATCATGTTTACTAAAGTAGAAACCAAAAGGTGTGATCACAATAGAGAATTTCTCAAATCAAGTTCGAGGAGCCTGTTTAAAGACCATATACAGCCTTTTTTAATTTACACACTTCCACTCTGATTATGAGAAACATCTTGTGGAGACACCATATAAACTTATTCATGAAGCTCACAATTTAGAAAAACATTATTGATATCCATTTGAGAAATATGCTATTGGCGATTAATAGATGCAACTACAATAAGAGTACAAATAATGGTCATCATGGATAACAATAAAAATTGTTTCACCCAAAAACTCATTAGGGACCAAAGCAAACAACAAAAAGAAACAAGCAATCTCAATAATATGGCGGTGTTTCCTTTCAACAACTCCATTTTGTTGAGGAGTATCAGTACAAGATGTCTGGTGGAGGGTATCATCATAAGCAAGTAATTCATATAATTTATTAGAGGTATATACACCACCTAAATCACAACGAAAGCAATTTATAACAACATTATGTTGAGTCTTTACCATAACACGAAACATATGATAGATATCAAAAAATTCAAACCAATTTTTCATAAGATAAACCCAACAATAACGAGTGTAATCATCAATAAACGAAACATAATATCTAGATCCATTTGTGGTGAGAACCGGTGATGAACCCTAAACATCAGCAAACTAAATCAAAAGGTGCATATGAAATGAAAACACTTTTACTAAACAGTAAAGTTGAAAATTTAGCAACTTTACACTCACAACAATGTGAAATATCATAGGTTTTTAACTTACCTAAAACTCCAGTAGAAGCCAAATATTTTAATCTAGACGCAGAAACATGTCTAAGCCGAGAATGCCAGAAATAAAAACTAGATGGCGAATAATTCAAACGAAAACTAGATAATAAGTCAGCAGTATCTAGGACTCGCATGTCATCTAAAATATAAAGTCCCCTTGTTTATGGTATGTCCTTATCGACCTTCCGGAATGTGGATCCTGCACACAACAAGAAATGGAAGAAAATATAACTAAATAACCAAAATCACACACTTGACTAACATAAGTAAGACTATAAGTGAGATTAAGAATACAGTAAACATCAGAAAAAGACAAGATTGGCGTGGAGACAGAACCAATGTTTGTTGATGGCATAAGAGTTCCATCACCAATCATAACCGACACAGACGAGACAAGATTCACAAATACAAAATATTTATCATCATATGACATATGGTGCAATGCTCTAGAATCAAGAGTTCATATGGAAGGAGATATGCCTGACATACTAAAGGAGTTTAAACTTTTAGTAGAGGAGACAAACATGGCATGTGACTAAGTGACAACAAGTTTTTGGAGTTGTTCTGCAATATCAGATATTTGAGAAGCAATCTCAATTGGGTAAACAAAATCAGAGCTAGAACTAATGATTAGAGGAGTAGAGCAACAACATTGGATGATGGACCCCTAAAATTATTCTTGTGTGCTCTCCCCAATTTCAAATGAGTTTTCCAATGATTTTTTTCTTTGCAAAAAGCACATTCATCATTACCAAGCTCACTTATCCCTTGAGGTTTTTCTTTTTGAACAAGAGCAGCAAAAACAAATGAAAAAGTGGAGATAATTCTTCACCTGACACAGTGGAGTGGGTCTTGAGTCTGATTTTTCTGCCAACAATTCACCGACTTCTGATTTAACATTAGAAAAAGGAGTACGATGCAAAATACCTCCACGAATGCCCTAAAAATCAACACGAAGAGCCATCAGAAACCAAACTTGACGTTGCCCCTCTCTCTGATCAATGTACGCTTTGACAACTTTCAACTCAATTGATTCCATAAGAGCCAATTGATCCCAATTGATTCCATATTGTTCTACTTAAGGACCCTAATATCATATTAAAATTAGCAGTATCGTATTTTGCTAGTTGTACACATATGAATTGCTCAACAGAGTTATTAACCCAAGTAATGATTTTTGAATTACTAACATTCCATGTTTTCAAATCTTTTGCATATTTAGCTTTATCTTTTTTATTTGTAGGCTTAACAGAAGTTCCATCAACATAACTCTACATATCTTTTTCAATCAATTTTTTTTCATCACATAACTCCAATAAAAGTAATTTTGTCCATTAAGGTGGACACTAACAGTTTGAAGAGAATTATCCTTAGCAAATGACAAACAATGATAGAAAATACGACTAACACAATCATTGAGAACAATTGAAATTAGGGATAACCTGTCAATAATATAGTTAATTATGAACCAAACGAAATCGCACCGCAAACAGAAGAGCATAATCATGTCGGAAATAGAGATGTAAAATCGGGTCGGAGATGAAAATGGAGGGAGGAAATCGATACCGGCCTCGAAACAGAGAGAGGAAATTGGTATCGGTCTAGAACCCCACTAAGTTGTAGATCACTTTATAGTCCCAAAATCAACCAAATCTCTTTGATACCATGTTAACAATAATAATCTAACATAAACATAGAAGAGGAAGAAGAGAAAGGGATAAGAGAAGAAACATTTGGTTAGGGTTTCATAAATAAATGAACAAAACTTTTGTTTGCTAGTGTTACAATAATTATATATATTAGAGAATAAAAAAGTTTAAAATACTTTTATTACTAACACATAATAACAATATTATATAACAATAATTATGTACACCACCTACACTGATGTTTTTTTTATATGCATTAATATTTAATTGAAAAAATAAAGTATGGAATATTTCTCAAATAATACTTTTACAATTTTTTATAAACTAATGTTAGTAGTTTATTGTAGGATATATGTTGGGGAAGAGATAATAGTATTAGTGATTAAAGTCTTGACTTCTTGTATAAACTAAATTGATGTTCCTAATCATATCAATAGACTACTACTTCAAAGACAATCCATTTCAAATAATTTATTTAATCCATTTAAACGTATACCATATATAGTAACTATTTATATGGCAGTGAGATTTTGAACTTTGTATGTCTTGTTTTCTTTTCTTCTTAGTCTTGATTTCTACCCATAGTATTTTGTACTTTGAGTAGTGTTCATATTGTGATTATATTTTGTTTTGATATTTTTTTTAAAGTTAAAGATCAAATTAAGTATCTTTTTTGACTATGACCACATGTTGTACAATCGGATTGAATAATTATGATTTAAAATTTAGATTAAATATATTATTTTTATTGATCATTTTTTTTATATATTTGATATAGAAATGAGTATATGAAAGGAAGTGTACATTTGCTTATATTTTAAGTTTAACTATGTTTTTGATCTTTGTACTTCGTTTTGATTTTAGTCTCTATAATTTTTATTTATATCTTTGCAAATTCTATCAGATTTTAAAAAAGTAATCTTGCAATTATAAATGATTTTTTATTAAAAAAATTATCCCACTTTATCTAAATTTAGTGATGTCACTATTTTTTATTAAAAAAAATTTATAAATGATTTTTTAAAAATATAATAGAATTTGCAATGACATAAATCAAATAAAAAAGTTACAGGAATTAAAATTTAAACGAAGTATATTTATAAGGACAAAAAGATATATTTACACTTATATTTTATTATAACTTAAATGTGTTTATACTTCTTAAAATTGACCTTTGTATAGATTTTGTTTGGGTCATACATAACGGGCACATTTCATACTTAAGTTATAGTAGTAGTGTGTTAAGAAGGTCAAAACATAGAAAGAAGAAAAAACAAATTAAGGAGATAGAGATGGAGAGTAGGATTGGAAGAGAGTGATTAGTTTAGTAGAGAGTTGGGGTGAGGATTGATAAAGATTGATCTCGAAGGGTGCAATTCCATACTGTAACTTTGACCATAAATAAAGGAATCAAAGACTACGGTAAAACACACACATGGTCTTAACCGCTTTTTTCTCGTAAATATAATTTAAAGTGATCATTATTATATTAAAGGCTGTTGCCGGTGCCATCCCCTACTATTGCCACCACCACCCCTTAACAAAAAACATGCTTAATTAATAATTCACCTTGTGCTATTCTAGTCTTACATTACATAAGGTGTTTTCTACCAACAGAATTGGTACTATATGTTACACTTGATTGATATTCCAAATCGTCTTAGTAGTAAATATTTTAAATATTGTATTTGTTATATTATTGTAAAATATAATTCAAATGTTTGTTTTGGAGAATGTGAGTATATCGAATATCATGGAAAATATAAGAAAAATTTATATATTGTAATAATTTTTACATCTATTGTTGTCACTAGACAATAATTATAACTTTTTTATAATTTTAAAACTTTCACATTATTTTTTAATATTTAATTGCGTTTTTTTTTTTTTTATGTCAATTTTCCCAACAACAAAATCAATTATATTTTAAATCTTGGTTTGGCGAGACTCCTATATTTAGTATTTGTTGATACCTCAAATTTTGGTTTGGTGAAAGAGGAAATATATATGAAAAAGGAAAAAATAAAAAGTTGCATGTAATATGCAGAGGATCAAATAGATTGAATTGACAAGAAGAGTCATAACTTCAACTTCATTCACTAACAAAATAACAAGTATTTCATTTGTTATATAATAATTGTCACATATTTTAAAATTTAAGGTAATATTAATAGGATTTAATTTATATATATGGTCAGTATATAAAGCTTTTATACTATCTGTCAATCACAATCGTTAGATTTTTATTATAATTATCTTTAAAATCATGTTAATAGATGATTTGTAATAAACTAGCAGTATAAAACTCACTGAGAGTGTATGATAATTAAATTATATTAATATTAATTACTTTATTTAATTTTGATTCAAATTATTTAATTTTATTTTGTATTTGTGATAACAGTGAATAGACCAATAATTGACAATAATAATTTAGTAAAATATAATACTCCGTCTATTTCTTTTTAAATTTTTTTTTTTATAAA
>JBBPBQ010020321.1:3212083-3306992 GCA_037974755.1 Cicer yamashitae | reverse complement strand
TTGTTTTTTCAAATGAAAAGGAAATGTGTATTTTACTAAAAACAGTACGCTTATACATTTAGACCTTTTATTTTTTAGGTACATACATATATATTAGAATAAACCCTTAATATTAATTAAAGTTTAAATGTGGAGTGTATTATGACTTAAATATTATCAAAGAAAAAATTAGCGAATACTCAGCTACGTCTTTGATATTTTGAATGAAAATCAATATAGAGAGTCGTGTGATGTATATAATATGATAGTGATAATAAGAGTGGATTAGAGAGAAAATAAGAGGTTAAATTAGTGTATGAAAATTATAGATATACATATATTTTTGTTTTTTTTTTTACAAAATATATAATTGTTCTATTATTAATCGAGTGATTATATTTGAATATCCATTACTCTCCAACATCCGATTAACATTTCATTTTCTCGTTATTTCTATCACATCATCACTATATCATATTTATTATAAATGCGTTTGTTTCAGATTTCTTCATGAAAAAATTTATTCTCTTAAATCAAAAATCATTTTTTATTATTTGAACTGTGTTTGTTTCAAATTTTTTTTGAAAAATCATTTTGTTAAAAAAAAAATTAAAATAGAAAAGTAAAAAATAATATCTTCTCACAACGCCTCGCGATATATGAGAGAAAAAGATAACACACAATTTAAAAACACGAACTTAACTCACTAATAAGAGAAAATGAGATAATTATCTTACCCTTCTTGATAAATCCGTCCATCAATTTATTTTTATTTGGTTTTCTCCTCTTTCTCCTTCCTTGAGACTCTTATCTAGGTTCTTATCAAATAAGTTTTCTTCTCCTTTTCAGTTTCTCCACATCATTTTTTTTTCTATTTTTTTTTATTTGAATCATTTTATCTTTCCTTATTCATATATTGATACAAATTTATTTTTACTTTTGTGGAGTTATTTATTGCTTTTTGATGAGTACTTAAAGTACATTAATCATTTTTAAAATGGGTTTAAAAAATAGATTAAAGTAATAAATTTTGAAGTGATCAATTTCAAATAATTTAATTGTTATGTTATAGTAACTTACACACGAGTGTCTTGATAACTATGAATAATCAAACTATGATAATATGTTTATGGTAATTTTAGAAAAGATAAAAATTATTGTATTTAGAAAAGTCATGTCCTTAATGATAATTTTGTAGTTAAAAAAATCACTTTTATAAAATTGTATACAAACAAATTAAAAAATATTTTGTAAAAAATCATTTTTATGATAATAAACAAACAAAAATTAAAAAAAAAATCATTCTTAAATAAATCTCTAAATTTTCTAAATTAAAAATTATTTGTATTTAAACTCAAACAAACAAACTCATATATATAATTATTTTTATTTGTTTCTCTATCAAAATATGTTCTGGATATACATATGTCTAAAAATCATTTTCCTTATCAATTTCTCCCCTTTAAACTACACGGTAATCAATTTCTCCCCTTTAAACTACACGGTCAACAAAAATCCCATTGTGATGTGAACATAGGTAGAAACTCAACTTAAATGTACTTTGACACGGTCAAAATGTTAATTGAATATTTCTTTATTATAATATAAATTACTGTGTGTGTATCATATGCCTGAAAATTATACCCTCCTAATTTGACCTACTGCTTGTAGTGTCAAGACCTATATATACATGAATGAATGATGGGCCGTAAATTTTTTAATTGAACGACTTCTATTTACTAGTAGATAGATGAGTACTAGTATAGTATATTGGAGGAGTTACTATATATAAGTTGGGAACTTGGGAATTTGTATTCGAATTTCACTTGGTTAAACATGTTGATAGTTAAATACTTCGCCAAATTTTACTGTTTCTTTTATGTGATCAATAATAAATATTATAACAAAAAATATTAATTAATTTTTTTATGAAGGATAAAATTATAAAAAAATAATATCAATTATCACTAAATTTTATAATACTATTATTTTTTTTAATTCTCGTGATTCTTTTTTATGAAGGATAAAATTATAAAAATGATATTAATTGTCACTAAATTTTATACTACTATTTTTTTTAATTCTAGTGATTTGATGACAGAGGCAGGCATAGACATAGTATAAACATGATCAAAAGTTAAAAAAATGTATATGTGCAAGTAGGAGATCATCAGAAACTCACACACAGTGAAATCTTATGTTTGAAATCGAGACATGATATTTAACTAAATAATTTCAACATTTATTAATTGAATTAGAAGTTTATTAAATAATTAAACAATAGTTTTCAAAAATAAATAAAAATACAATTGTATCAAAACATATTTAGAGAGAGTTCAATCCTTTAAATAATTTTTTTTTGCATCAAATGTTCAAAAAATAAATATATAAAACATATGTCGGGAAGGGAGAGTTCAACTCCTTAAACGAATCACAATTTCTATGTACGAATAATCTCTAATTTGCATGCCGAAGGTACTTTGTTTACTAAAAAATAGTTGGCATTTTCTAGTGTGAATAGGATATACTTTTCCCAATTATTTATTGCAAATTTGGAGTAGAGGATTTAGGTAAATTTCCGAATAGGCAAAATTAATGAAAATTTCTGAATGGGCAAAAACATTTTTTTAAATTGAAATATATTGGTCATTTTCATCTTTTCTATTAAGAGTGTAGAAGATGTCATTTTAATTACTTTTGTGACACTCTAGGTAGATCTCACATTGAAGAGAGTATTTTGTCGAATACAGGAAAAATGTCAAATTCAAAAGACGGCAAATGAAATTTTGTCAAATAAAAATATAAAATATATTTTGCGGTCCTTTAAATAACACGAAAATAATATATTAGTCATAAGAACACGTCAATTGAACATGATATAATAATTATACAAAATTAAATGATCAAAATTTTCTTAATCTATACAAAAAAGATAAATGCTATTGAAAATTTGATTGAGAATTTATGTTGTATAATTACACTTAACTAGATGCTAACCGCACCTTGTACGGGTAATAGGTAATTAATTATTATGTGTGTAAATAAGTTAATAGGATTTTAGAATTAATATTTGTTTAATTAGAGAAAAATGTACATTATCATTTATGCAAAAGAACGAAAATTTGTTTTTGAAATATAAAAATTATGTTTTTTGTAGTACATAACAAACAAAATATAAAGGTCTTTTTGATCGATAATTAGTGACGAAACTGACACACACTGAATACAGAAAAGTGAAATATTGCAAATTCGAATCTGCACTTCAATATATTAAACGTCCTCATAGCCTCGTTCTCGAATATGTAGAAGCATGTTTCAGCGAGCTTTAAACTTATTTTGATAATCCAAGCATTTGTTGAGTCGTAATGCTAATTTTTTGATGCAGAGTAAAAATTTAGTAATCTGATGGTATAAGACTTGTAAAACTGAATCTTTTTGCAAATTCAAACCTTGGTTAAGGTATGAGATGTGAAATTACAAAAAGATCGTAAAGTTTTCATTATCAGATTTTTTTGTAAAAGACATTAGAAATAATTAGGCAATTATGTTGTCAAATGAATTGTTTCAAAACTTTATTTCACTATTTCTTAATGTAACAAATAAAACTTTATTCCAATAATTCTTATTACAATAGATTTAAATTTGTTGAAAAATATAGAAAATACTTATTTAGAAGGAATCTTGAGTGTTGTTTTTTACTATTACATTAAGTCTCTTGTAACTTATTTAGCTATACTATCTCATAAGTTTATTCCAATTTTAGTCTACAAATATTTATATTTGTTGCAGCGACTTCCAAAACTATAATATTATGGCGTTGCAGTTACAAACTACAATTGAAACCATACTCTGCATATTAACTTTATATTTATATATAACGAACATTTTTTTCTCTATGTTTCTACAAATTTCTATCAAAGAAAGTTGTAAAAGGTAAGGTATGAGACTATAAGTATGGGCATTTGAATGAAATGAACCAAACACATTAGGAAACAAAGGAAGTAAGTATGCATGATACCCTAGAAATCTATCTCATAGTGGAATTGATTTTAGGTCACCTTTTAAAATAAATATTTGGGTTATTATATGTTATGATGTTATTTATGAAAATAATTTGGGTTACATTCAACCATTTAGCATATATATAGTGAAACATGTGATTCTGTAGTGATTACAAATAGGCAACAAAATGTTGTTGCTTCAAAATAGTTCATGTAAATTGTGGCAAACAAATGATAAAGAAGATAACTTTGAAGTAATATATCAGTGAAGAAAAATTAAGGGATACATTATATATGATCAAGAGAGAACCCATCTCCTGAAATAAGGAAAATAAATAAAATAAAAATTTAAAAGGGAACAAACACTTAATTGTATGTGATTGGGACTTGTACAAAAAAAAGATGTTATCCATGATCAAGAGAAATCTCATCTCCTCAAATAAGGGAAATAAATAAAATAAAAATTTAAAAAGGAACGAACACTTAATGGTATGTGATTGGGACTTGTACAAAAAAAAGATGTAATTGAGACATCTATTAGTAGATGGAAACAAAGATCTCGTTGTATATTGGAATAGATTATATTGTAATCACTATTTCTATTTTTTTTTACCGAACTATAAATTGTTGTTATGCACTCCAATACTACCTTCAACGTGATAAAGAAATAAAAAAAATATAAATAATAGTGAACCGGTAAAGTAAAACTAGAAAATCACAAAAAATGAATTTGCATAACAAAGTATAAATGAATAGATAATTGAAAAACGATTTTTGGAGTAGAGAATATAACATGTGGATTGTTGTTGTTGAGCTTTGAAGAGGCATCAAGTATGCATTGTCAATTAAATTATGAGACTAATGAGAATTTATGAAATAATAATTGTGGATAAATAAATGAGCGTTATTGATGAGATTAATGAAAATTTATGAAATAGTAATTGTGGATAAATGAATTAGCGTTATTGAATTGGATGTGTTTTGGAGGTTAGAGACTGCGAGTTAGAATGTGACACATCAGATTTTTTATGATGTGACAAAAATAAAATTACTTGACATACAAAGAGTTTAAGTATCAACATGAAGATTTACGAGTCTAATTTAATATATTATGATAGATAATAGATGCTTTTTGCCATGTATGAAAAATGGTTTCTTTTAATTTATCTAGCGTCGCATTTGCAAACAAAGACCCCACCCATCATATTTTCTACGACTTTAGATTTCAAATTTTCTACCATTATAGTTTTAGATGGAATGAGGAGGAAAGGACCAATACGGGGAATATAGCGACCACAAAATGGAAGTTTTAAAGCAAAAAAAGAAAGTATTTTGTAGTATAACAATCATTCAAATTAATTTCAATCACTTCATACACTTTAATGAAAAAAGTTAGAAAAAAAATATTTAAATATATTTTTGGTCATTACAAATATATTTCGTTTTGATTTTAGTTCTTATAATTTTATTTTATTTTATTTATACTCTTGCAAATTCTAACAAGTTTTAAAAAAGTCCAATATTTTTTAGTAAAAAAATAGTGACATGGCTAATTTTGGATGAAGTGGCACATGGTGACCGCGTAATTGTTGTTGACTAAACAATATTTAATATTTAATATTTAAAATTAAAATTTATTTTATTAACTCATTTAATTATTTAATTAAAAACTTAAAACTACTTAATTAATTAATAAACTAATTAAATAATAAAAACTCAATAATCTTCATCTTCAATCCAAAATTTTTAATAAAAAGTCAACGACCTTCATCTTCAATCCTAATTTCTTCATCTTCAAATCACAAACTCTCATATCTGAATTCAAACCCTAAAAATTCTAATCTTTCATTTTTCTTACACCACAACTTAATGATTCCTTTGTTGGAATTAGATGGAGGGCGTTGTTTCACCTCAATCTGAACAAGGATTGTTAATGCCACAAGAACTCAATCAAACTCATGAAACTTAAATTTTAAGTATTGTTCTACTAGAAGGATTAAATATCATACTTATACCAAGAAACAAACAAAACAATATCAACGGTAATTAAGAGATTTGTTATTTTTAGGGTTTGGATCCAGATATCAAAATTTGTTATTTGAAGGTGAAGAAATTAAGGTTGAAGATGAAGGTTGTTGAGTTTTTATTAAAAAATTTGAGGTTGAAGATGAAGATTGTTGAGTTTTTATTATTTAATTGGTTTATTAATTAATTAATTAGTTTTAAGTTTTTAATTAAATAATTAAATGAGTTAATAAAATGAATTTTAATTTTAAATATTAAATATTGTCTAGTCAACAACAATTACACAGTCACCATGTGCCACTTCATCCAAATTAATCATGTCACTATTTTTTTTACAAAAGAGATTCTTAAAGGATTTTTTAAAACTTGTTAGAATTTGCAAGGGTATAAATCATACAAAAAAAAGTTACAGAGACTAAAATCAAAACGAAGTATATTTACAAGGACCCAAAAACATATTTAAACTAAAAAATAAAAATAATTGACACCTTTTAACATAGAGGAAGTGATGTGTGGAATCTTGTGGCAACAACTTTTTGTACTGAATCTATTGATCCTCATTTAGCTGAAATTCTTATTGTCTCTATTCCTAAAGTGGATTTTCCCAAGAGTTTCAAGGACCTAAGACCAATTAACCTGTGCAATGTTCTGCTCAAGATAATTTCCAAGGTCTTAGTCAGAAGAATTAGACCTCACCTTGACAAGCTTATTGGCCTTCTACAAAGCAGTTTCATCTTCAATAGAGGCATTGGTTACAAAGCTCTAATTGCTCAACAAATTGTTGATCATATACTTAAGTCAAAAAGGTTAAAAATAAAAAATTATCTTATTTAAAATTGATTTTGAGAAAGTTTATAATAGAGTAGATTGGAGTTTTTTGCAACTAACTTTGGAAGACTATGGTTTTTCTCAACCAATCATTAATCTCGTAACGAGTTGTACTATTTGAGAAAACTTGTCCTCAATTGAAATGGTGAGAAATTGGAGAGTTTTGCCCCTAACAGAGGTCTGCGGCAAGAAGATTCAATGTCACATTATTTGTTTGTTGATTGCATGGAAAAATTGGTCATCTTGATTCAAGAAAAGGTTTAGGATAGATCGAATTTAGCTTCCTATCAAAGTCTACAATAATGGTTCTTCTATATCTCACATATTATGTGTAAATGACTGTCTCCTCTTCACTCAAACTAAATCATCCCAAGTGAGAGCGGTCAAACAGACTCTAAAACAATTTTGTCATGCTTTTGGTTGGAAGGTCAACAATTTTTGCCTTCTAAAAATATTCCAAATTCTAAAGTGATGAGATTTAAATCTATAATTGAGTACCAACATGCTTACAAATTTGGAAAATATCTTAGATTTTCTCTTTCATCTTGTCGAGTTAAGAAGATTGATTTTCATTTATGATATTGATAAAATTAACGGTTAGCTGGTTGGAAATCCGAACTTCTAAATAGTATTGATAGGGTAACTTTGACTAAATATGTCACCACCTCCATCTAAATTTACTCTATACATAATATTTGGTTTTCTATTGGGATTTGTGATCAAATTGATATTTCTATATAGAGAATTTATTCGGGGAGGAATGTCTAATCACTTGGTCATTTGGAGTGTTGTTACTCGACCTAAGAATTCTGGTGGCCTTAGGATCCATACTGCAAGAGAAACAAGCATATCACACCTTGGAAAACATATGTGAGACATGTTGCACAATCGAGATAAATTATGGGTCTAGGTTCTATCTAATAAATATTTACAGGACATATATCCTTAAATGCTCTCCCAATTGTTGGTTCTTCTTATGATTGCAATCTATTAGTAATATTTAAGACCAATGTTGCTCTTCAATTTGGGTTCCAAATAAGGCTTGGTGAAGGCAACGTCCATATGATATGAAAATATCTTTAAATTGACCATATTTTCCACTTAGTTCCTTTTGTCCACATTAATGATGTAAGGTTACAGGTTAAGAATGTTTGCTTTGATGGTGATTGACACTTTGATCGCTTAGCTTTTAATATTTCTAAGGTCCAACAACTCATGTGAAACTACTCTAATTATCTTGATTTTGAGGACATTCACATTTGAGTCATTCTAACTCGAGATCTTATATACTAAGAGTGCATATCATTGGCTCAACAAATCTAAGATAGGCACAACTCTCGACTTAGAGAATTGTATGTGGAGCTAGAAACTCAAAATTTCTGAGAATATTAGGTTTTGCCTTAAATATTTTCGTTCATGTAAGTTCGTGTCTTTCTCATCTTCGCGCTTTAAATAATTAAAAAAAAATTAAGTAATTAAATTGATCAAAAAAGAAAGGAAAAAAAGAAATAAGGAAAGTTGAAGGTGTTATGATTTAGTCTCTCCATCCAAAATCAAAAATAGGTTTGGGGATTAAGGTTATCTCCTCATTTCTCTATCATCGCATCACATCACTAACATTACATCACCATCTTCACATCACCATCATCTTCAAATCTACATCTACTTCTTCTTCGTTCAACCATGGTGACATCTTTGTCTGCCACAAACTCAACTTGTTTTCAATTGCTTGAATGTGGGTCTAGGAAAGCAATGCGTATATTCATCTCTAACACCGATGAAGACCCTAAATGGAGATTTTGAAGATGTCTTCATTGGGATGTGAGTAATTTTTCTTAAATCTATTATTTTTATGTTTATTCTTTGTAGTTATAGTTTACATTTATTAAGTTTAATGTTTAATTTTTTGTTTTTGTTTGTAGACCCTTTATAGTCGTCAATTTTTTGTTGGAAATGCGATGATGGTAATTCGATGTTGGTGATCTGGTAATGGTGATGCTATGATAGAGAAAAGAAGAGAGAACCTTAATCCTCAACTTTATTTCTGATTTTGGATAGAGGACTAAAATATAACACCTTCAACTTTTTTTCATTTTTTTTTTCTATTTCTTTTTTAATCAATTTAATTACTTAATTTTTTTTAATTATTTAATTTATTGTTTTGCCACGTCAAACTGTAACGTCACTCTTCCATTTGTCACATAAGTTTTTTTTAATAGTACAACGGAAATATTTTTAAAATTAAATTCAACTTACATAGTTTGAATTATAAAAAAATTATAGGAGGAAAAAGATAAAGGCTTGAACTTTCATAGTATTTAATAGTTAAGTTTTTTATTTGATTAATTTGACATGATAGCCTCCCAACTAATGATTTTCGATTCAAGCGACATGTGACTACTGGATCATGGATGTGGTAATATTCATGAGTTTGTTCACAAGGTTAAGACTTAGTTGTTTTCTAATATTTCTTCTCCTGTCAGTACTTTATTTATAATCTCGTATTGGTTGATTTGAAAGACCCGGAATGCTTATGTTGTTAAGGATGTTAAGTGGATCATCTGGTACCATAAACTAGATGCACACTTCACGAAACTATTCTAAAAGTTTTTTATACTTCATTCCTTAGAGTTAATTCTAGAAAAATTAAGTGGTATCTCTCCAACTGGGTCATTGGTGAAGTTAAATATTGATGTAAATGTTTATGTAATCAAGCAAAAGTAAAACTTTGGTGGGTTGTTAGGATATAGAGTTGTTACGACCACTTCAAAATTTCTAATAATTTTTAAAATATACTACTGTTTTGTCATTTTAAATTAATAATTAAAAAAAAAATACTGCTACTTTTACTTTATTTATAAGAGACATTGAGTTATAATTTTGTCAACCAAAATTAATCTATTTATATATTTTATGGATAGTCGGACTTTAATCATGTGGATGATCCAAAAATTTATATTTATATCCAAATTTTAAAATTACTCCTCTAATTCCATTAAACATTCCTCTTTATCTTCTCTATGTTGTGGGGATGGATATAGAATGGTGTTCTCCACGTCATATATAGAATTATGATTTGACATATAATTTAGAGAAAATTTTCACATATGAATTTGATTGAATGCATGGAAGTAGGTAAATTTTATTAAAAAAAATATTTATGTTAAAAAAATTGAAAAATGAATAATTATTACTCGTAACAAAATTGTGAAAATCAAATTATATAAATCTATAGGATAATTATGGTTTAATATATGCCAATAGGTGATGAATTTTGACATGTGTTAATAAATATGCTAATTAATATAGATATTGTGGTGTATGTTGTAATTTTGGGATCTATAATAAGTGTATTTTATGAGTAGAATTATTTTTATGAGTTGAATTGTGGTCGTTGGATTATAGTTGTCGAGATATATACTTGAGTCTGATATGTGAATGTGACATGTTATATGTGCATCTTATATACTTGAGTCTGATATGTGAATGTGACATGTTATATGTGCATCTTTTCTTGTTAGACGAATTAATCTAATCAAATGACATGCATCATGTAAATTGTATCATATAGATCGGTAGTGTAGATCCTCATTGCAGGTAGATTGATAAGTGTATATGGACTAAAATTTATTTTACCAATTTTTTTAATTATTAAAATTGTATTTTTTTTTATTAGACTCAATTTTTAAAATTAGAACGGGTCTCTAAAACGATAAAATACATAAATTTTTGCAGACCAAATTATTAGGGATGTACATGGACGCAGGTCGACCCGTCAATCCGATCACCCAACCCAACCCATTTCTTATCCGTACCCGATCACTTTCGAGTCCGACCCGACCCAATCCGTTGAAACCCGCTTATATTTGGTTTGGATAATGAGTTCAACAATTTGAACCCGTGGACCCGACCCGGTAAGTAGTTATAATTATTTAAATGTTATTTTTGTTATAGTTTTGTATAATGAATGTATGAACTGAAAGCTTATGCTTATGATGAATTTAGTTTAAATTTTTTACATTTGTTAAATACAAATTTTTTGAGTTAAATACTATTTATGAGCAAAAATGATGTTTATGCAAAATGATATGCTTATGATGAATTTAGTTTAAATTTTTTACATTTAAATCTATTAAACACTATTTTTTAGTATTGTATTTGAAAATAGTAAGTACTCTAAAAATAAACAAATGAAGAACTACTATTAAAAAATTATGGTAACTTAGTAAACTAAAATGGTTGGTGAGTTA
Source organism: Cicer yamashitae (assembly GCA_037974755.1). Lineage (NCBI taxonomy): Eukaryota > Viridiplantae > Streptophyta > Magnoliopsida > Fabales > Fabaceae > Cicer > Cicer yamashitae. The sequence goes on along the minus strand of JBBPBQ010020321.1, from coordinate 3,295,909 downwards.
TGTGTAACGATGAACTTGTTAAGTGCTTGGACTTGAAGTGGTTGAACTTTTTGCATATTTCCAATTGTTCTCTTCCATAATTTGATGAATTTGTTAAGTGTTTGGACTTGAAGTTGACATTGCTTAGAATTGATGAATTTTCATATTTTATTGATTTACGGTTGTTGAATTTATTTATGTATTTGAAGATTTGTTGGATTTATTTTCTTGTGTGAGAGGTTGTTGGCTTTTTTAAAGATATGAATTATGTGATTGAAATTTTATAATTTTTGAGACATTCAAATATTAAATATATTTTCATTTAATATATTTTCCCGTAAAATAAAAAACATGTTATTATTTATGTATAACCCGTCAATCCAACTCAACTCAACCCGTTCTTGATCGGGTCGGGTTAAATAAAAAAAATACGGGTTTAAAACTTAACTCAACCTAAAGATAATCGATCGGGTCGGATATCGAATTTTGTCAAAACCAGCCCAACCCAACCCACGTACATTCCTACAAATTATAATCCAGATGTCTATTATAAAAAAATCGTAGGGAATAATTTATAAAAAAATTACAAAAACAACTAATATAATTATAAAATAAAATAAATTTTCCAACTTAAATTTCAATTAATTTTTTATTATTAAAAATATAAACCAAAATTTAATCCACCGTCTCTTTTCAATATATTTTTGTAAATTTATAATAAAATTTCAGTCACTTCAATATTGCAGTTCAAGATCCGCCACTAGATTGCTTGGCACCGTACATGTCATTTGATTGTTGGTTTTTCTAGTTCGTGTGGGATTGGTACCAATATGAAGGTTGAGCTTTTGGCATTTTTTTATGACTTGAATTTACAATGGAATATAAGTGTCAAGTAAATTATTTGTGAACTCAGTTCTCTTCAAACTCTTGAATTAGTTGTTAGGATGTAGTTTCTCATACTCATCCATATGATCTTTTGGTTCACAAAATTCGTCACTTTCAACATTTGCAATGGAACTTGGAAGCTATCTTTCACTCACCTTTAAAAAAGAGATTTGTTGCGTTGATCTTTGTACTACATAAAGACATTTGTGATGATTGAGGATCTATTTTAAGTTATCTACTCACATAAACATTTTTTATATTGATTTGGAGAATTTATGAAAATAATTTGCCTGTATTTTATTTACATAAAAATAACTTTTATATTTATAAGCACTTATGATAATCATTTATGCTTTGCGGCCGTAGAGGCAACAAAAGCTTGAGTCAGCAAAAAAAAAAAAACATTAAGGATCCCAATACAATTCTACATTGACTTTACTGCAAGGGAAATGAAATCGCGAACAGAAAAGCACGATGGTAACGCGACTTCACCCAAACGCGGAAGCATGAGGCTCTTTATCGCCGCAGTGGTGATTGCGTGCAGCATTTACTGCTGCCGTGGAGAAAGAGTGATAGAGATAAAAGGAGAAGGAGGAAGTGATTCAGTGGTTTGGGTTGTTCAGCTTTCCGATCTTCATTTCAGCGTTCACAATCCAAACAGAGCACTCGACTTCAACAACCTTGTGGGACCCGCCCTTTCCATCATCAACCCTTCCCTCGTCCTCATCACCGGCGACCTCACAGGTATATCGTTCATCACATTTCATTCTTCAATTTACAAGCCAGTAATATTCAATTATGCATTACTCAAAAAAAATATTGAATTTTATATAATTTGTTTTTTTGAAAAAATTTGGGGAAGGGGAAATTGTTATTCATATCGGTGGCGTTAATGATCATTTTACAACTGTCTCATATTGAACTTTGTGTCCCTTGAGGTTAGAATGCCAAGCTCTTATGTTTGATTTTGCTGTAAAATTTCACATGAATCCAATCAAATTATCAAACTATATCATTATGACACTTTATTATGTTTTAGTTTATCAACTATCTCTACAAATATCTACATGGTGATGAGCTGTGATAGAATAGAACATGCTATTTTATTATGCTAGTGCAAATTAATCTCTTTGTTTTTTGTTTGATTTGATAGATATAAACTGGTCTATTTCAGTACGAGTGAATCAATAATTTAGTCTTGAAATTACCAATATTTTAGAATAGTCTCTAAAATTTAAATTTTTTAGTCCTTTTAGATCAATCAATTTAGTCCTTAAAACTCTCTTGTTGGAGATATGTCATTGAGAAATCTTAAATTCAGTTGTTATTTTGAAATTTTGTCAGTTGAATGGATCAAATTAACAATTTAACACGATCCTACAATTTCATGGACTAGCTTAGATTGGTGATTCCCTCATTTAAGTATCTTAGTATTTGAATCTTATGGTATGTGTTGTAGTAATTTTGTGAATGTTATCGGTTGAGCAGATGGTAAAAGCAAAGATTTGCTAACGATGAAGCAGAATGAGGATGAATGGGTGGAATACAAGAATGTGATGGATGGAGTTATTGAGAGAAGTGGACTTCACAAGAGATTGTTCTTTGACCTCAGAGGAAACCATGATAGTTTTGGTGTTCCAATTATTGGTGGTTCCTTTGATTTCTTTTCTAAATACAGCATTAATGGGCAAATGGGCAGAAATGGGAGTGTCAATAGTGTCACCCTTGAGGTTAGTCTCACACATTCGTTTACTGCGCTGACTAGCTCTCGTTCTATGAAATTTGTGATATACTTGTGTCATGCCTTAAGAACAAATTTTAAAAGTAGAGCAATGCTAGTAGCAACCTACTCTTTAGGTGTATTTGATATGCTAAAATATGAAAGATCAGAGAGTACAAAAGTACCTGTTTCATGTTGTGATATACCTTGATTTGCTAAAGTAGAGCAATGCTAGCAACCTACTCTTTTAGGTGTTGAATTTTGGTATTATTATTTGCTTGATGTTATCTCCTTTCTCATTTGCACATACTTGCATTCCTCACACAGACTAAGGAGCGGAAACATCTCTTTGTTGGGATTGATAGCACAATGTCAACCGGCTTACGGGGTCCAACTAATGTTTTTGGGCATCCCACTGATCAATTACTAAGGGATTTGGACTTGGAACTCTCACACTGGGATTCTCAGTCGGAAAAACCAGTCACCAAAATATCCTTTGGGCATTTTCCACTCTCATTTTCTGCACCCTCTAGTTCTGGAAGAAACTTGAAAGATGTTTTCCTAAAGCATTCTGTATCAGCCTACCTGTGTGGGCATCTCCATTCTAGGTTTGGCAAGAACTTAAAGCGGCACCATCAGTTGAGTAACCGTTTTTTATCCCTGCAGAGTTTTTTTCAGTTTAACATACATCAAAATTCTATTGAAAGCACCGTAAATTGTTCGTTGGGAGCCCCTACACAAGAGTTTTGGGAGTGGGAGATGGGTGATTGGAGAAAGAATAGAGCCTTTCGAATTTTAGCCATTGATAGAGGTCATGTTTCATATATTGACCTTGATCTCAAATCTAGCGCCAAACATGCAATTATATTGCCCACTTTTCCTTTAGACTCTCGCTTCATGCAGACATCTTCATGCCGTCATAACTATGAATGTAAAACTGTGCCCTCTTCATCTTATGAGACAATTCGAGCTCTGGTATTTTCTGATTCTCCAATTGAGTCTGTTGTGGCTAGGGTCTATGATTCACAATCTGGAAATCTTGATTTAGTTGTAGAAGCCCATATGACCAAGCATACTGATGAAAGTTCTAGGGGGAATCTCTATGTTGCTCGATGGAATTACAAAGCCTTTGAGGATACTTCTCCTGATAGATTTTGGCTTCAAATTGAAGCAACTGACAACATGGGCAGATCAACTTTAACTGAATTAAGGCCATTTTCTATTAATAGTCGTAGCTTCATGCTTTCTTGGAGCTGGAAGGAGTTTTTGGTCATGGGATGCCAATGGGCCTCCTTATACTATCCATTATTATTTTCTTCTTTCTTCTTTTTGTTCACCTTTCTTGCTCTTCCAAAAGCTCTCCTTGTTTTTCAAAAGAATACATATACTTACAAGAACTTTATCGCCAATAAAGGCATAGTAAATGGTGTATTATGGATCCTCCAGGATCTCTGCAGGGTTCGTACATTATGGTTTGGTTGGTTAGGATACCTATTTTATCTTATATTGTTCCCCTGGTTTATGGGACAAGTTTTTACCGAAGGGAAGAGTATGGTGTACATGACCTATATGGGTTGGGCTGTAGAGGCTTCTAATGGAAAGGGGAAGCATGAGTTTGTTGGATCCCCAGATATAATGGTGGTGGTTCTTCCCCATATCTTATTTGTGGTTTTGCCTGCAATTTTTGTCACTGCTGCTCTGACTTCAGAAAGAGCGATTTACCGGGAACGTGTGTTAGCATTTTCAGGGAAGAAAAGAGATGATATTGATTCAAACTCCAGAAGACCTTTATTAAATGGAAACCACAGAAACACAATATCTAATTCCCACCTTGGCAAGCGAAGGATTCGGATGCTTCTGTGTGTGGCATGCTTAGCAATATGTTGGAAGCATTTTATGGTAATTATTTTAAGTAATACTTTGCAGTTCGGTCCATGCTATATATTGTAGGCAAATAGTTCATTCATTTTAATAGAGGTATCTAATATCTATAGATTGTTTAGTGCATTAACAAAATAAAAAATATATATACAGCAAAAATCAAAGCCTTCTTTGAAGTAGCTGGGATTGGTTTTATGCATCAATATGACGTTATAAATTGCAATCATGAATCATATGGGTAAATAAACCATTTAACTCTAAATTTATTTTATTTGTTTGACTTATGGTTTTCCTCCACTCTGATTGTAATTAATGATCTATTCTCCATTTAACCTATTCTTACGGATCCTTCTACTCAACAGAGAATAAAAAAATAAAACTGATTATCACTGATGACATGACAGTTGCTTATTTTAAGTTCCTTGAAAGGTCATTCATTTCTTTCTTGATGCGAAAAGAATGGATCAAATATGCTTAAGGAATCCTTTATTACCAGTCTAAAATTAGCTAGGAACCTGGTTTCTTTTCTCTTAGAGGAAGGATGGGGATTGTTTATGGTAACTTTTGACAAATAGAAATTAAAAGTTGTGCAAGGATTGGTATCTTACTATTGCGCGGAAATTTTTCAGTTGTCCTTGCTTTCGCCTTTTCTATTCTTGTCTTTTATGTATATTTACTTCACTACTCCATTGCAGAACTGCAGAACTCTTGCAAAAGCTTATGATATGAACCCAGTACTCCATTTCCTGGGTTATGGTCTATCAATCCCCTTGTTATTGGCATATGCTGTTGGCAAAACCAGAAGTGCTCAATGAAACTTGTTTGAAGGGTTCACATGTACTCTCGTCTTGGGCCAATCTACCAGCACGGATGCTACTACAGAGCTCACACTTGTGATTGTGATCAGTTCTAAAACTGATTGAAACTAGCCGTGGTCAACAAATATTTCATGCCCATCGACAGGCAACAAGAGTGCTGGTTGTTTGGCAAACCATGCTTATAATCTGCCTTTGGTTTTCCTCTACCAACCCAAATATCTCATTCTTATTTATGGTGATGTTTCTGTTTGTTGACATATAGCAATCAGATCTGATATGATTGTGTTTATTAGTTGATTTTCTATTTAAGTTTATTTATATTTTGGGAAATAATCAAATCACTCTTATTTGATTTATTTCCTAATTTATTTTTACTTTATTCTGCATTCATTAGATAGCTGGCAGCATTGTATATATATATATTTGTACTGTTTCTGTTTCAATAATAATAATAAGAAATTTTCCTTCCCTCCTGTTTTAACCTAGCTGCACCCTAAAACACATGGTATCAGAGCTTCGGCTCTGATCCTGTGGCAGCTCACCATGTCCTTACAAACTGAAAAAAATTGTTCCTCCACTACTACAATACCAGAAAAAAATTCTGGTGACCCTAAAATCGTGTCAACCCCTACCACAAATGATCCACTATCCATAAACTCTGGTTTACAGCTTCTAATCCAAAAGTTGAATGGCAGAAACTATGTTGAATGGGCCCAGACTGTGAAGTTAGCTCTTGATGGCAAGGGAAAGTTAGGCTACTTGACTGGAGATACTCCTCAACCAGAGAAGACCGATCCAGCCTACCAAAAATGGAAGTCAGAGAACTCCCTAATCATTGGGTGGCTGATTCACTCAATGGAATCTTCCATTGGGAAGCCCTACCTATTCATTTCCACTGCAAAAGAGGTGTGGGAAGCTGTACGCGATTGCTATTCCGACTTGGAGAACTCCTCACAGATTTATGAACTTAAAACTCGTTTGTGGCAGTCCAAACAAGGAGATAAAGATGTCACAACATTCTTTAATCTCATGGTTGTCCTTTGGCAGGAGCTTGACCAATGTTATGAGGATGATTGGGAGAATTCCAAAGATGCAAACAGATTTAAGAAAAGAGAAGAGAATGATAGGGTTTATATGTTTCTAGCAGGACTCAATCCAGAACTTGATGAAGTCCGTGGTCGAATTTTGGGCAGAAAACCGTTGCCTTCATTGAGGGAAGTATTTTCTGAAGTAAGGAGGGAGGAATCCAGAAGGAAAGTTATGCTGCAAAACTCTGATAGTACAAGGGTGCAAGAAACTGAGAGTTCGGCTATGGCTGCAAAGGGATACGAAGCAGATGGAAAAAGAAAAAAACGACCTTGGTGTGATCATTGTAGACGACCATGGCACACTAAGGAAACTTGTTGGAAACTTAATGGAAAACCACCCAACTGGAAGAAGAAGCCAAATGGAGAGGGTAAGGCCTTCCAAGCTGCAAATGGAGAAAATGTGGAGAATAAAGTTAACTCTGAGACATCTCCTTTCTCTAAGGAACAACTAGAGCACCTGTATAAGCTCTTTACCTCTATGTCAGTTACTTCTTCATCCTCTCTTGCTCAAAAAGGTATCTCTTTCTCTTCTGCTCTTTTGAGTTCCAAACCAAATTCAAAAACTCCATGGATCATCGATTCTGGAGCCACTGATCATATGACAGATTACTCAAAATTGTTTTCCACTTATAGTACTTGTGCAGGTCATAAAAAGGTAAAGATAGCTGATGGTACTTTTTCCACCATAGCTGGAGTTGGTTCTATTCCTATTTCTAAAACTCTAACTCTTCACAATGTCCTTCATGTTCCAAATTTGTCATGTAACTTGCTGTCCATAAGCAAATTAACACAAGATCTTAACTGTTTGGCTATTTTTAACCCAGTTAATTGTCAATTTCAGGAGTTGAAATCGGGGAGGATGATTGGCAGTGCTAAAGAGGTCAATGGTCTCTATCCCTTCGATGATGAGGCTGATCTTAAAGAGGAATTTCATAGTAATTGTCTCAACTCAGTTTTGGTTCATAATAATGAGGAAATAATGTTATGGCATTATAGGCTAGGACACCCAAATTTTTTGTATTTGAAGCACTTATTTCCCGAGTATTTTAAGAATAAAAATCCAGATCAGTTTTTTTGTGAAGTTTGCCAATTTGCAAAGCATCATCGTTCTTCCTATTCTCCTCAGGTGCATAAACCATCTAGTCCATTCACATTAATTCATAGTGATGTTTGGGGACCTTGTAGGGACCCTACTCCTAATGGAAGAAGATGGTTTATTACCTTCATAGATGATTACACTCGATTAACTTGGGTTTACTTAATGACAACAAAATCTGAAGTTGAAAGTATCTTCAAAAGTTTTTTTCAAATGATTTTGACCCAATTTCAAGTAAAAATCAAAATTCTCCGTAGTGATAATGGAAGGGAATATTTTAATAAACACTTAAATGAGTTTTTCCTACAACAAGGTATCATTCATCAAAGTTCATGTGTGGATACTCCACAACAAAATGGAGTGGCTGAACGAAAAAATAAACATCTCCTTGAAGTTGCTAGGGCATTGTTGTTTCAAAATAAGGTTCCAAAGTATCTTTGGGGAGAAGCAATTCTCACTGGAACATATTTAATAAATAGGATGCCTACCAAAATTTTAAATTACAAAACTCCTTTTGATGTTTTCACATGTCTATTTTCTAATAATAAACTTTCATACACTCTACCCCTAAAGATATTTGGATGTACTGTTTTTGTTCATATTCATGATCTGAATCAAGGAAAACTTGAGCCTAGAGCAAGAAAATGTGTTTTTATTGGCTATGCATCCAATCAAAAAGGATACAAATGTTTTGAACCTATTTCCAAAAAGATTTTTGTGACTATGGATGCCACTTTCTTTGAAAAAACTCCTTTTTTTGGTAATCATCTTCAAGGGGGGATAATTAAAGAAGATGATGTTCAATATTTAAAAATTGCAAATTTGGATTTTCTAAACAATTTGGAAAAAACAGATTGTGAGAAAAGTAACATAACAGAATCCTATTTGAAAATACTAGAAATTGAGGAAAATAACAAAACAAAATCTTTGGGTGATTCTAGTCAAGAAAGCCATGAACATAATATTCAAGAAAATGTTTTGACAGAACCAGAAGTTGAGAATGAGACAGTTGAGATTGGTAACGAAGGTATCCAACCATTTGACCACGTATACTTAAGAAAAAAAGTGCCTCAGAGAAGAGAACCTCAACACTGCCAAACATCCAAGGATCCAACAGGTACGAGTCTTTCTAATTCTGTTGTACCCTTTCAAAATTCTGAAAATTTTGATCATAATAATCTTGTTTTTGCTGAACCTGTTCCCAATGATATTGTTCCTTTAGAACCTACCTTTGATGATTCTAGTCTACCCATTGCTGTTAGAAAAGGGATAAGAGCATGTACAAAACATCATATCAGTAACTTTATATCTTATGACAAATTGTCCCCCACATTTAGAGCTTTTACTTGTGAACTGACAAAAACAGAGATCCCAAGAGATATACAACAAGCTCTAAGGGTTCCTAAGTGGAAAGAAGCTGTCTTGGAGGAGATGAGTGCTCTTATAAAAAATCAAACTTGGAAAGAGGTGGATCTACCTAGGGGAAAGAAAACTGTGGGGTGCAAATGGGTGTTTACCATAAAACACAAGGCTGATGGATCAGTAGAGAGGTATAAGGTCAGGCTAGTTGCCAAAGGCTTTACACAAACTTATGGTATTGATTACTCAGAAACTTTTGCTCCTGTTGCAAAACTTAACACCATTAGAGTTCTTTTATCTTTAGCGGTTAACTTGGATTGGCCATTACAGCAGCTAGACGTAAAAAATGCGTTTTTAAATGGAGATTTAGAGGAGGAAGTCTATATGGATTCACCCCCGGGGTTTGAATTTAAATTCAACCAAAAGGTCTGCAAGCTTCAGAAGTCTCTTTATGGCTTGAAACAGTCACCTCGAGCGTGGTTTGAAAGATTCACCCAATTTGTTAAGAAGCAGGGATATTCTCAATGTCAAAGCGATCACACCATGTTTGTGAAACATTCTTCTGAAGGTAAAATGGCTATATTGATCGTTTATGTAGATGATATTGTTATCACTGGGGATGATTCTAATGAAATAAAAAATTTGAAGGCATCTCTTGCTGCTGAGTTTGAAATTAAAGATCTTGGGTCTTTAAAATATTTTTTGGGAATGAAAGTTGCAAGATCAAAGAAAGGGATTGTTGTATCACAACAGAAATATATTTTAGACCTTCTAAAAGAAACCGGGATGATGGGTTGTAGGCCAGCTGATACTCCAATAGATCCTAATCAGAAAATTAGTAGTGATGGCAGTGGTGATCCAGTGGATACATCTCGGTATCAAAGATTAGTAGGAAGACTAATTTATCTATCTCATACTCGTCCAGATATAGCATTTGCTGTTAGCTTAGTGAGTCAGTTTATGCATTCACCTCACGAAGAACATTTAGAGGCTGTTTACCGTATTCTAAGGTATCTCAAAAGTTCCCCCGGAAGGGGACTGTTTTTCCAAAAAACTGATCAACAAGGCATTGAGGTATTTACTGACGCAGATTGGGCAGGGTCCATCACGGATAGAAAGTCAACATCTGGTTACTGCACATTTGTTTGGGGAAACTTAGTTACTTGGAGGAGCAAGAAACAAAATGTAGTAGCTAGAAGCAGTGCTGAGGCAGAGTATAGGGCAATGGCCCAAGGTGTTTGTGAAATCCTATGGCTTCAAAGAATCTTAGAAGAGCTTAAACTTCCTATAAATCTTCCAATGAAGCTGTATTGCGACAACAAGGCAGCAATTAGTATTTCTCAAAATCCTGTTCAACATGACCGAACCAAACATGTTGAAATTGATAGACATTTTATAAAAGAGAAAGTAGATGCAGGTCTGATTTGCATGCCTTTTGTCCCTACTTCACAACAAGTTGCTGATATCCTTACCAAAGGACTGTTCAGACCCAGTTTTGAATTTCTTGTAAGCAAGTTGGACATGCTAGACATATATGCACCAACTTGAGGGGGGGTGTTGACATATAGCAATCAGATCTGATATGATTGTGTTTATTAGTTGATTTTCTATTTAAGTTTATTTATATTTTGGGAAATAATCAAATCACTCTGATTTGATTTATTTCCTAATTTATTTTTACTTTATTCTGCATTCATTAGATAGCTGGCAGCATTGTATATATATATATTTGTACTGTTTCTGTTTCAATAATAATAATAAGAAATTTTCCTTCCCTCCTGTTTTAACCTAGCTGCACCCTAAAACACATGGTATCAAAGCTTCGGCTCTGATCCTGTGGCAGCTCACCATGTCCTTACAAACTGAAAAAAATTGTTCCTCCACTACTACAATACCAGAAAAAAATTCTGGTGACCCTAAAATCGTGTCAACCCCTACCACAAATGATCCACTATCCATAAACTCTGGTTTACAGCTTCTAATCCAAAAGCTGAATGGCAGAAACTATGTTGAATGGGCCTAGACTGTGAAGTTAGCTCTTGATGGCAAGGGAAAGTTAGGCTACTTGACTGGAGATACTCCTCAACCAGAGAAGACCGATCCAGCCTACCAAAAATGGAAGTCAGAGAACTCCCTAATCATTGGGTGGCTGATTCACTCAATGGAATCTTCCATTGGGAAGCCCTACCTATTCATTTCCACTGCAAAAGAGGTGTGGGAAGCTGTACGCGATTGCTATTCCGACTTGGAGAACTCCTCACAGATTTATGAACTTAAAACTCGTTTGTGGCAGTCCAAACAAGGAGATAAAGATGTCACAACATTCTTTAATCTCATGGTTGTCCTTTGGCAGGAGCTTGACCAATGTTATGAGGATGATTGGGAGAATTCCAAAGATGCAAACAGATTTAAGAAAAGAGAAGAGAATGATAGGGTTTATATGTTTCTAGCAGGACTCAATCCAGAACTTGATGAAGTCCGTGGTCGAATTTTGGGCAGAAAACCGTTGCCTTCATTGAGGGAAGTATTTTCTGAAGTAAGGAGGGAGGAATCCAGAAGGAAAGTTATGCTGCAAAACTCTGATAGTACAAGGGTGCAAGAAACTGAGAGTTCGGCTATGGCTGCAAAGGGATACGAAGCAGATGGAAAAAGAAAAAAACGACCTTGGTGTGATCATTGTAGACGACCATGGCACACTAAGGAAACTTGTTGGAAACTTAATGGAAAACCACCCAACTGGAAGAAGAAGCCAAATGGAGAGGGTAAGGCCTTCCAAGCTGCAAATGGAGAAAATGTGGAGAATAAAGTTAACTCTGAGACATCTCCTTTCTCTAAGGAACAACTAGAGCACCTGTATAAGCTCTTTACCTCTATGTCAGTTACTTCTTCATCCTCTCTTGCTCAAAAAGGTATCTCTTTCTCTTCTGCTCTTTTGAGTTCCAAACCAAATTCAAAAACTCCATGGATCATCGATTCTGGAGCCACTGATCATATGACAGATTACTCAAAATTGTTTTCCACTTATAGTACTTGTGCAGGTCATAAAAAGGTAAAGATAGCTGATGGTACTTTTTCCACCATAGCTGGAGTTGGTTCTATTCCTATTTCTAAAACTCTAACTCTTCACAATGTCCTTCATGTTCCAAATTTGTCATGTAACTTGCTGTCCATAAGCAAATTAACACAAGATCTTAACTGTTTGGCTATTTTTAACCCAGTTAATTGTCAATTTCAGGAGTTGAAATCGGGGAGGATGATTGGCAGTGCTAAAGAGGTCAATGGTCTCTATCCCTTCGATGATGAGGCTGATCTTAAAGAGGAATTTCATAGTAATTGTCTCAACTCAGTTTTGGTTCATAATAATGAGGAAATAATGTTATGGCATTATAGGCTAGGACACCCAAATTTTTTGTATTTGAAGCACTTATTTCCCGAGTATTTTAAGAATAAAAATCCAGATCAGTTTTTTTGTGAAGTTTGCCAATTTGCAAAGCATCATCGTTCTTCCTATTCTCCTCAGGTGCATAAACCATCTAGTCCATTCACATTAATTCATAGTGATGTTTGGGGACCTTGTAGGGACCCTACTCCTAATGGAAGAAGATGGTTTATTACCTTCATAGATGATTACACTCGATTAACTTGGGTTTACTTAATGACAACAAAATCTGAAGTTGAAAGTATCTTCAAAAGTTTTTTTCAAATGATTTTGACCCAATTTCAAGTAAAAATCAAAATTCTCCGTAGTGATAATGGAAGGGAATATTTTAATAAACACTTAAATGAGTTTTTCCTACAACAAGGTATCATTCATCAAAGTTCATGTGTGGATACTCCACAACAAAATGGAGTGGCTGAACGAAAAAATAAACATCTCCTTGAAGTTGCTAGGGCATTGTTGTTTCAAAATAAGGTTCCAAAGTATCTTTGGGGAGAAGCAATTCTCACTGGAACATATTTAATAAATAGGATGCCTACCAAAATTTTAAATTACAAAACTCCTTTTGATGTTTTCACATGTCTATTTTCTAATAATAAACTTTCATACACTCTACCCCTAAAGATATTTGGATGTACTGTTTTTGTTCATATTCATGATCTGAATCAAGGAAAACTTGAGCCTAGAGCAAGAAAATGTGTTTTTATTGGCTATGCATCCAATCAAAAAGGATACAAATGTTTTGAACCTATTTCCAAAAAGATTTTTGTGACTATGGATGCCACTTTCTTTGAAAAAACTCCTTTTTTTGGTAATCATCTTCAAGGGGGGATAATTAAAGAAGATGATGTTCAATATTTAAAAATTGCAAATTTGGATTTTCTAAACAATTTGGAAAAAACAGATTGTGAGAAAAGTAACATAACAGAATCCTATTTGAAAATACTAGAAATTGAGGAAAATAACAAAACAAAATCTTTGGGTGAATCTAATCAAGAAAGCCATGAACATAATATTCAAGAAAATGTTTTGATAGAACAAGAAGTTGAGAATGAGACAGTTGAGATTGGTAACGAAGGTATCCAACCATTTGACCACGTATACTTAAGAAAAAAAGTGCCTCAGAGAAGAGAACCTCAACACTGCCAAACATCCAAGGATCCAACAGGTACGAGTCTTTCTAATTCTGTTGTACCCTTTCAAAATTCTGAAAATTTTGATCATAATAATCTTGTCTTTGCTGAACCTGTTCCCAATGATTTTGTTCCTTTAGAACCTACCTTTGATGATTCTAGTCTACCCATTGTTGTTAGAAAAGGGATAAGAGCATGTACAAAACATCCTATCAGTAACTTTATATCTTATGACAAATTGTCCCCCACATTTAGAGCTTTTACTTGTGAACTGACAAAAATAGAGATCCCAAGAGATATACAACAAGCTCTAAGGGTTCCTAAGTGGAAAGAAGCTGTCTTGGAGGAGATGAGTGCTCTTATAAAAAATCAAACTTGGAAAGAGGTGGATCTACCTAGGGGAAAGAGAACTGTGGGGTGCAAATGGGTGTTTACCATAAAACACAAGGCTGATGGATCAGTAGAGAGGTATAAGGCCAGGCTAGTTGCCAAAGGCTTTACACAAACTTATGGTATTGATTACTCAGAAACTTTTGCTCCTGTTGCAAAACTTAACACCATTAGAGTTCTTTTATCTTTAGCGGTTAACTTGGATTGGCCATTACAGCAGCTAGACGTAAAAAATGCGTTTTTAAATGGAGATTTAGAGGAGGAAGTCTATATGGATTCACCCCCGGGGTTTGAATTTAAATTCAACCAAAAGGTCTGCAAGTTTCAGAAGTCTCTTTATGGCTTGAAACAGTCACCTCGAGCGTGGTTTGAAAGATTCACCCAATTTGTTAAGAAGCAGGGATATTCTCAATGTCAAAGCGATCACACCATGTTTGTGAAACATTCTTCTGAAGGTAAAATGGCTATATTGATCGTTTATGTAGATGATATTGTTATCACTGGGGATGATTCTAATGAAATAAAAAATTTGAAGGCATCTCTTGCTGCTGAGTTTGAAATTAAAGATCTTGGGTCTTTAAAATATTTTTTGGGAATGGAAGTTGCAAGATCAAAGAAAGGGATTGTTGTATCACAACAGAAATATATTTTAGACCTTCTAAAAGAAACCGGGATGATGGGTTGTAGGCCAGCTGATACTCCAATAGATCCTAATCAGAAAATTAGTAGTGATGGCAGTGGTGATCCAGTGGATACATCTCGGTATCAAAGATTAGTAGGAAGACTAATTTATCTATCTCATACTCGTCCAGATATAGCCTTTGCTGTTAGCTTAGTGAGTCAGTTTATGCATTCACCTCATGAAGAACATTTAGAGGCTGTTTACTGTATTCTAAGGTATCTCAAAAGTTCCCCCGGAAGGGGACTGTTTTTCCAAAAAACTGATCAACAAGGCATTGAGGTATTTACTGACGCAGATTGGGCAGGGTCCATCACGGATAGAAAGTCAACATCTGGTTACTGCACATTTGTTTGGGGAAACTTAGTTACTTGGAGGAGCAAGAAACAAAATGTAGTAGCTAGAAGCAGTGCTGAGGCAGAGTATAGGGCAATGGCCCAAGGTGTTTGTGAAATCCTATGGCTTCAAAGAATCTTAGAAGAGCTTAAACTTCCTATAAATCTTCCAATGAAGCTGTATTGCGACAACAAGGCAGCAATTAGTATTTCTCAAAATCCTGTTCAACATGACCGAACCAAACATGTTGAAATTGATAGACATTTTATAAAAGAGAAAGTAGATGCAGGTCTGATTTGCATGCCTTTTGTCCCTACTTCACAACAAGTTGCTGATATCCTTACCAAAGGACTGTTCAGACCCAGTTTTGAATTTCTTGTAAGCAAGTTGGACATGCTAGACATATATGCACCAACTTGAGGGGGGGTGTTGACATATAGCAATCAGATCTGATATGATTGTGTTTATTAGTTGATTTTCTATTTAAGTTTATTTATATTTTGGGAAATAATCAAATCACTCTGATTTGATTTATTTCCTAATTTATTTTTACTTTATTCTGCATTCATTAGATAGCTGGCAGCATTGTATATATATATATTTGTACTGTTTCTGTTTCAATAATAATAATAAGAAATTTTCCTTCCCTCCTGTTTTAACCTAGCTGCACCCTAAAACACATGGTATCAAAGCTTCGGCTCTGATCCTGTGGCAGCTCACCATGTCCTTACAAACTGAAAAAAATTGTTCCTCCACTACTACAATACCAGAAAAAAATTCTGGTGACCCTAAAATCGTGTCAACCCCTACCACAAATGATCCACTATCCATAAACTCTGGTTTACAGCTTCTAATCCAAAAGCTGAATGGCAGAAACTATGTTGAATGGGCCTAGACTGTGAAGTTAGCTCTTGATGGCAAGGGAAAGTTAGGCTACTTGACTGGAGATACTCCTCAACCAGAGAAGACCGATCCAGCCTACCAAAAATGGAAGTCAGAGAACTCCCTAATCATTGGGTGGCTGATTCACTCAATGGAATCTTCCATTGGGAAGCCCTACCTATTCATTTCCACTGCAAAAGAGGTGTGGGAAGCTGTACGCGATTGCTATTCCGACTTGGAGAACTCCTCACAGATTTATGAACTTAAAACTCGTTTGTGGCAGTCCAAACAAGGAGATAAAGATGTCACAACATTCTTTAATCTCATGGTTGTCCTTTGGCAGGAGCTTGACCAATGTTATGAGGATGATTGGGAGAATTCCAAAGATGCAAACAGATTTAAGAAAAGAGAAGAGAATGATAGGATTTATATGTTTCTAGCAGGACTCAATCCAGAACTTGATGAAGTCCGTGGTCGAATTTTGGGCAGAAAACCGTTGCCTTCATTGAGGGAAGTATTTTCTAAAGTAAGGAGGGAGGAATCCAGAAGGAAAGTTATGCTGCAAAACTCTGATAGTACAAGGGTGCAAGAAACTGAGAGTTCGGCTATGGCTGCAAAGGGATACGAAGCAGATGGAGAAAGAAAAAAACGACCTTGGTGTGGTCATTGTAGACGACCATGGCACACTAAGGAAACTTGTTGGAAACTTAATGGAAAACCACCCAACTGGAAGAAGAAGCCAAATGGAGAGGGTAAGGCCTTCCAAGCTGCAAATGGAGAAAATGTGGAGAATAAAGTTAACTCTGAGGCATCTCCTTTCTCTAAGGAACAACTAGAGCACCTGTATAAGCTCTTTACCTCTATGTCAGTTACTTCTTCATCCTCTCTTGCTCAAAAAGGTATCTCTTTCTCTTCTGCTCTTTTGAGTTCCAAACCAAATTCAAAAACTCCATGGATCATCGATTCTGGAGCCACTGATCATATGACAGATTGCTCAAAATTGTTTTCCACTTATAGTACTTGTGCAGGTCATAAAAAGGTAAAGATAGCTGATGGTACTTTTTCCACCATAGCTGGAGTTGGTTCTATTCCTATTTCTAAAACTCTAACTCTTCACAATGTCCTTCATGTTCCAAATTTGTCATGTAACTTGCTGTCCATAAGCAAATTAACACAAGATCTTAACTGTTTGGCTATTTTTAACCCAGTTAATTGTCAATTTCAGGAGTTGAAATCGGGGAGGATGATTGGCAGTGCTAAAGAGGTCAATGGTCTCTATCTCTTCGATGATGAGGCTGATCTTAAAGAGGAATTTCATAGTAATTGTCTCAACTCAGTTTTGGTTCATAATAATGAGGAAATAATGTTATGGCATTATAGGCTAGGACACCCAAATTTTTTGTATTTGAAGCACTTATTTCCCGAGTATTTTAAGAATAAAAATCCAGATCAGTTTTTTTGTGAAGTTTGCCAATTTGCAAAGCATCATCGTTCTTCCTATTCTCCTCAGGTGCATAAACCATCTAGTCCATTCACATTAATTCATAGTGATGTTTGGGGACCTTGTAGGGACCCTACTCCTAATGGAAGAAGATGGTTTATTACCTTCATAGATGATCACATTCGATTAACTTGGGTTTACTTAATGACAACAAAATCTGAAGTTGAAAGTATCTTCAAAAGTTTTTTTCAAATGATTTTGACCCAATTTCAAGTAAAAATCAAAATTCTCCGTAGTGATAATGGAAGGGAATATTTTAATAAACACTTAAATGAGTTTTTCCTACAACAAGGTATCATTCATCAAAGTTCATGTGTGGATACTCCACAACAAAATGGAGTGGCTGAACGAAAAAATAAACATCTCCTTGAAGTTGCTAGGGCATTGTTGTTTCAAAATAAGGTTCCAAAGTATCTTTGGGGAGAAGCAATTCTCACTGGAACATATTTAATAAATAGGATGCCTACCAAAATTTTAAATTACAAAACTCCTTTTGATGTTTTCACATGTCTATTTCCTAATAATAAACTTTCATACACTCTACCCCTAAAGATATTTGGATGTACTGTTTTTGTTCATATTCATGATCTGAATCAAGGAAAACTTGAGCCTAGAGCAAGAAAATGTGTTTTTATTGGCTATGCATCCAATCAAAAAGGATACAAATGTTTTGAACCTATTTCCAAAAAGATTTTTGTGACTATGGATGCCACTTTCTTTGAAAAAACTCCTTTTTTTGGTAATCATCTTCAAGGGGGGATAATTAAAGAAGATGATGTTCAATATTTAAAAATTACAAATTTGGATTTTCTAAACAATTTGGAAAAAACAGATTGTGAGAAAAGTAACATAACAGAATCCTATTTGAAAATACTAGAAGTTGAGGAAAATAACAAAACAAAATCTTTGGGTGAATCTAGTCAAGAAAGCCATGAACATAATATTCAAGAAAATGTTTTGACAGAACCAGAAGTTGAGAATGAGACAGTTGAGATTGGTAACGAAGGTATCCAACCATTTGACCACGTATACTTAAGAAAAAAAGTGCCTCAGAGAAGAGAACCTCAACACTGCCAAACATCCAAGGATCCAACAGGTACGAGTCTTTCTAATTCTGTTGTACCCTTTCAAAATTCTGAAAATTTTGATCATAATAATCTTGTCTTTGCTGAACCTGTTCCCAATGATTTTGTTCCTTTAGAACCTACCTTTGATGATTCTAGTCTACCCATTGCTGTTAGAAAAGGGATAAGAGCATGTACAAAACATCCTATCAGTAACTTTATATCTTATGACAAATTGTCCCCCACATTTAGAGCTTTTACTTGTGAACTGACAAAAACAGAGATCCCAAGAGATATACAACAAGCTCTAAGGGTTCCTAAGTGGAAATAAGCTGTCTTGGAGGAGATGAGTGCTCTTATAAAAAATCAAACTTGGAAAGAGGTGGATCTACCTAGGGGAAAGAGAACTGTGGGGTGCAAATGGGTGTTTACCATAAAACACAAGGCTGATGGATCAGTAGAGAGGTATAAGGCCAGGCTAGTTGCCAAAGGCTTTACACAAACTTATGGTATTGATTACTCAGAAACTTTTGCTCCTGTTGCAAAACTTAACACCATTAGAGTTCTTTTATCTTTAGCGGTTAACTTGGATTGGCCATTACAGCAGCTAGACGTAAAAAATGCGTTTTTAAATGGAGATTTAGAGGAGGAAGTCTATATGGATTCACCCCCGGGGTTTGAATTTAAATTCAACCAAAAGGTCTGCAAGCTTCAGAAGTCTCTTTATGGCTTGAAACAGTCACCTCGAGCGTGGTTTGAAAGATTCACCCAATTTGTTAAGAAGCATGGATATTCTCAATGTCAAAGCGATCACACCATGTTTGTGAAACATTCTTCTGAAGGTAAAATGACTATATTGATCGTTTATGTAGATGATATTGTTATCACTGGGGATGATTCTAATGAAATAAAAAATTTGAAGGCATCTCTTGCTGCTGAGTTTGAAATTAAAGATCTTGGGTCTTTAAAATATTTTTTGGGAATGGAAGTTGCAAGATCAAAGAAAGGGATTGTTGTATCACAACAGAAATATATTTTAGACCTTCTAAAAGAAACCGGGATGATGGGTTGTAGGCCAGCTGATACTCCAATAGATCCTAATCAGAAAATTGGTAGTGATGGCAGTGGTGATCCAGTGGATACATCTCGGTATCAAAGATTAGTAGGAAGACTAATTTATCTATCTCATACTCGTCCAGATATAGCCTTTGCTGTTAGCTTAGTGAGTCAGGTTATGCATTCACCTCATGAAGAACATTTAGAGGCTGTTTACCGTATTCTAAGGTATCTCAAAAGTTCCCCCGGAAGGGGACTGTTTTTCCAAAAAACTGATCAACAAGGCATTGAGGTATTTACTGACGCAGATTGGGCAGGGTCCATCACGGATAGAAAGTCAACATCTGGTTACTGCACATTTGTTTGGGGAAACATAGTTACTTGGAGGAGCAAGAAACAAAATGTAGTAGCTAGAAGCAGTGCTGAGGCAGAGTATAGGGCAATGGCCCAAGGTGTTTGTGAAATCCTATGGCTTCAAAGAATCTTAGAAGAGCTTAAACTTCCTATAAATCTTCCAATGAAGCTGTATTGCGACAACAAGGCAGCAATTAGTATTTCTCAAAATCCTGTTCAACATGACCGAACCAAACATGTTGAAATTGATAGACATTTTATAAAAGAGAAAGTAGATGCAGGTCTGATTTGCATGCCTTTTGTCCCTACTTCACAACAAGTTGCTGATATCCTTACCAAAGGACTGTTCAGACCCAGTTTTGAATTTCTTGTAAGCAAGTTGGGCATGCTAGACATATATGCACCAACTTGAGGGGGGGTGTTGACATATAGCAATCAGATCTGATATGATTGTGTTTATTAGTTGATTTTCTATTTAAGTTTATTTATATTTTGGGAAATAATCAAATCACTCTGATTTGATTTATTTCCTAATTTATTTTTACTTTATTCTGCATTCATTAGATAGCTGGCAGCATTGTATATATATATATTTGTACTGTTTCTGTTTCAATAATAATAATAAGAAATTTTTCTTCCCTCCTGTTTTAACCTAGCTGCACCCTAAAACACACTGTTGTTTGTACTGTAAGGCGTTGTTGTCCTATTTAGTTTAGGAATTTGCTGGTAGAAGTGAAAAGAGGGCTCTGCATAATGCACCGTGGTTTGTTGGTCTTCCTGGGGTTGAAGAAGGATGCAACAAAATTGTTATAATGGCTGAGTCACTTTACAAAATCAAGTTAAAACTTGTTTTTGTGTTTTTGTAGAATGTAAATTTACTAATTAACTAGTAACTACTGAATTGTGGAATTGTTGTGATTTCATGCACGTCAGATTCAAAATTAATTGATAAATATTTTGTCTATTAAGGATAATTGCCTAATATTTTGAAAACGTATATGTCAAGAAATAAAAAATGAAGTGCTGACTCATTTTCAAATTTCATAATATGACTAGCTTTATCAATTTCACAAAAATTTAATTGTGGTTGGACACAAACTCAGTTTTCAATCAACTGCAATTCTGCCACACTCACCAAGGCTCTCTGAAATCTTGTCCGGTACTGCAAGAATTTCTATAAGCTACTACAATACAGTTGCATTAAGGAAAACCAGGGTGTAAAATAAGTGCAGCCACTGTAACTAATATGTTAGCTTTGAATAAAAGATTGTCTAATATAATTGTTTTGTCTAATAATAATAGAAGTTAATAGAGGTTTCACGTTAAAATTTAAAATAAATTAAAATCACTCCCTCTTTTTTGAATTGATAGTTACTAAAACTAAAAAATAACTATTAAAAGTCATAATAAAAGAGAGAACAAAAGGCACTTGTTTGCTAAGTGATTTGTGCCAAGTACGATTTAATATTTACTTAAAAAAAATATAGAAAATATATATCGTTTTAAATTATGATGTGAAATTTTATTTATGATATTACCTCTCTATTACATTATTAACATATCATATATATTATGTCACTCTCTTTATCTCTCAAGGTGTATACTTTCTCCATAATGAAATATAAGCAAAGATGATAGTTAAAAAATTAATTCAATACATTAATTTTTCAACTATCATTTTTGTTTATATTTCATTCTAGACAGAGTACACTTCTCTGAATAAATCCCAAATATTTTCTTGTTTTCACGTAGTATGATTAAAATCTCGTGTCATATCTAATTTTTATAATTGAAAGTTTACCTCGTGTCATCCTAAAAAATATATAAAGTCTCCTTTCACCTATTATCTCCTTCATAGGCTTTGATGGATTGTGTTGTACATGGTTGATATCTTTTTTGTGAAATGATTTTTTTATTTTCGATTCTCTTCATTAAATTAAATGTGCAAAAAAAAATTATAATGCTATAAAGTATAAACATATATAAAAAAAATATATTTAAAAATCCATGTTAGAATTGTTCTAAGAGTCTAAAATGTTTGCAAAATAATTTTTTTACATAAATTGAATGAAATTTTAAATTTTTATAGAAAATAAAAATGTATATCACACTATTTATAATATAAAAAAACTATATTATTAACAATGTTAAGAGCTACTTTAATGTATAAATTACATGGGCCTCTAAATAAAAACGGATTTAATTATACAAATTAATTAAATAAGCAAGGAACATCCACAATGGTTTTCTGCTTACAACAAGTTCAAGTTTGAAACAGAGAAATGAATTGAATTGCCATGTGCGTAACACAAGGCGTCTTTTGCAAAATCCATATATGAATTCATAATATCATGTCATAGTCTAGGGAGGGCACGAAAGAGACTTAGAAATACTATTTACAATATAACCAACATTACAGAGAAGTAGGACGGTATTGTCAAATGATATTCAGAAGCTTCCTTACATAAACGAGCATCAAGTGCAACCCACCATCTCCAATTTTTACAAAAACAGTCAAAAGTCTAAAAGTAGCAAAAATGCCATTCTCCAGCAAGAAAACGGATACTAGATATCATGTGATTTGCTGTCTTGTGGATCATGTGCGGCAGAACATGATTTCAGGGATGGCAGAGGTGAAGTTTCACCAGGTTTCACACTTTCACCTGCAGGCGGCAAGCACCTCTTAGAGAAAAATGCAGCAATACTTCTTGGTCCCCCGCTGCTCTTTTCTGCCATTTCAACCCAAACACTTATTATAGAAAAGAAAACAACTAAATTAAAAATTTGTGGTCAAAGAATTAAAAGTAAAGATATCATACCAGGTTTAACTGCCATGCCAAGCTTAACCAATACTTCTTTCTTCACCTGGACAAAAATATCATAAATTCAGCTTAATAAGTACAAAATCAATCATAAAGCAAAAATAGTTTTAGCATGTAGGCACAAAACAGCATTGATTTTCTTCACAAAATAGTTTTAGCATGTAGAAATTCAACATTATCAAGCCAACATCTTATGGGTTGAGATCCTCTCTATTTCTTAAAAGAAATGGAAAGTTCAATTTGGAGAGAGAAATACATAGATATTTAGAAAAAATTTAAACGGATTAAATGATGAAAAAGAAATGATATGTTATCTACTTTTTGTGTATTTCTATCTCCAAATAGATCCCTCCATTTCTTTTGAAAAAGGAGAGGATCTCAAATCCATCTTAATGACCAAGAAAATCATATAAAGAAATGAGACAGGTTTAATATATTCGTCCATATAAATCAGCAGCACAAGGCACATGGATATGGGTGGAAGAAAAGCAATTAGTTCATGGAATTAGGATCCATGATTAAACAAGAGCCAACAATTCCTCTTATTGACTTTATGAATCATTTCACAACCATAAAGAGGGATGTTGCTTGCATGACTTGGTGCACATTTCAAATTTACTGCAGAGACACATTCAATTTAAATTCAATTGATAGATTACAACATGCCCCCTCAATATCAACCACACAAATTTATTGCAGGTAAAATTTAAGTCATTAACCATGATAATCCTCAGAAGGGCCTATTCAGTTTAAGTTCATGTAAACTCCCAACAGATATCAAGATCTTTTGGCAGTGTTATCAAACGGCCGCTATATCGCACTGTAGCATAGTAGAATTTGAACAAATCGCTATTGCTCCCCAATACACTATTTAGTGCAAAGTGTTCTAAAATAGCAACTATTGTGGCGCTATAGCACTATAGTATGACGGAATTTGAACAAACCACTCTTTTCCACGATCCGTAATTGACAACCATGTCTTTTGGTGAGCAATGCTATATTACTATATATGACACCTAGGATTGTAACCAACCACAACTGTAAAAGGTTAATGGGATCATTTGTATTCGGATGCAGGCACCTATACCATTGTCAGTGTGCCTGTTAATATTTAGTCCCTTGACATTTGTATCAGGCCACAAATTTTTAATGATTTCCATTATAAAAATTAGCATTAATCACTAGATTGTGGGATCTCCACCCTCACAAACCTGCCAACGGTTATCAACATAGTCTGATACTTCTCGTACTTTATTCCTCAGTAACGACTTTGACGCAGAAGGAAATTTCTGTTGCAAAGACCCTAACACTTTATTTATGCCCTGAGAACAACTCTGAATAGTGGTCACCTGAAATACAATAAAATCACTGAAAGTTATAAAATCTGCATGGTACAGTATAAAATCAGCTGCAATTTCAGAAAAGCAAGATAAAAGGAAAAGGGAAGCACTGCCAAATCAACCTGTCACTGGCAAAGGCTGTGAGAAATCATAACTTACAATTATAGGTAGATCTGAGTCCTGTATGGCAACCAAATCAGACGGTGGAGTAGCAACACCTTTGTCAGTAGAGGGGGAGGATTCTTGGTCCTCGTCTTGCATTTTATCTGTTGATAATTCTATATATGAGCCACCAGGAATTGTGTACATACTCAAGGCTTGCAAGCACATCTGCTCCTGCTTAGGAGTTCCACTAATATTGTGATCCAATACCAAAACCTCATTGTCATGAACAAAATTTGGTATAATCACAGGGTTATTTTTACGAAGAGCATGCTCTGTCAAATTGTTAAGATATTTTTGCTGTCGAAGCAAAGCACAAAACTCCTCAATCTCTACGTCATCCTTAGAGCAATTTGAGCTATCAGCCTCCTCAAGGCTAACATCTGTTTCCAGTTTGTCCAATTGTGCAACCTACACATATAAATGAAGAATTCCTTAACCAATTGCAGTGGCCTTAAATTCACAAATAGATGCCAATTATTAGAACAAGTGCTCGAGGTGATGACATCTGAGAACATTTGATGCTACCAACACCTCAGCTTGTCATTAGATTTAGATCATAAGAATATTAAATAAAATAAACATAACATGCACAGATTTCAAGACACCAAAAGGTCAAGTACATTATTAACTTATAAATTCATTACAGCAAAAACATTAAACTTCTACCTCATCTTCTGAGAGATATCCATCTGGTACAAAAAATCCATCTTCACTTTCTGCGTCAGATTTTGAACATTCATCTTGACATTCCTCTTCATCTTTTTCACAATCTGAAAGACTTTCACCAGGCTCCTCCTTAAAAATAAAGACTGTTAGCAGATTGAATGTATTAACATATATATTAATAAAATTAGATACAGAGATTCAATGCACCTCTTCCCATTCCTCGTCACTGCTGACATCATAATCAACGCTTGGATCCTTCCTTAAAGGATGCCTTGGTCCAACAACATGACTAGAAATACAAATTTTAACACAGGTAAGCAATCTCAACTAGAAATACTAGAACCAGATATCACAACAAACAAGAAAATTACTAATGATATTAGATTTCAAGCAATTACATGCATTTAATTTAATCAACCAATGAGCATCAAGAAGAAGTGACTAAATATTTGCATAACTAGAAGAAACCCACAGGCAAAATAGTTTATCCGTTTTTTAAGCGTATAATAAAAGCCTATTACAAGGCAAACCAAAATCCACTCATGAAGCATGATCTAACCTTTTAATGGGCCAAAAACCATAAAAGGCTGGTCTATGAGCCTTATCAAACTGTAATAATTGCCTCCCTCGATAGTACTTCTTGACATCAGGATGAGTACTGTCTGCATTCATTGAGCATGAATTACTATCTGGACTACTTTCTCCCAATCGGTCTAAATGTTTTTCCAAGCCCACCTCATCATCATGAATTGCAGCTTTAGTATCTGTAAGCTTAAGTTTGTTAACGGGTTCAATCTTGGGATTCTGACGTAAACCCCATCTCTGTTTTCTGTTTGAGCGTATTGATTGTCCTAAAGAGCGCCATGAAGAAAAGTGTGACCTGCAAAGTCAGACATTTTTCTTAAGATCTGAAACCAGCATGGCTGAGATCAAAGAGAAAGGTAAAACTGGACTTACTTGCGAATATCCTCATGTGTAATATCACCACTTGAGGCAAGAACATTATCCATTGAAAGAGTAGCTGACCTGGACACACTTTCACTCTTGCTGATTATATCAGATGTAGTTGGCTCAATTAAAACTTTGTCATTCTGAACAGAGGGATTAGGTTTACTTTTTTTCAGAAAACGTTCCATGATTGAGACTTGTTTTTGTAAACTGCGTTTCTTTTTTAATTCAGCTTCTTCTTTTTCTCGACGCCGCTGATCTTTTTCTGCTTCCTCTACCTGCTTCTTTTGTTGTTTCCTCAGTTCACTACATTTTTCATCACTTCTTGCCTCACCTGGGGACAATTTCAAATCCGCTTCCTAGAACAATTAGGCAGTTGGAGAAAATGAAAGTTGTCAATTGTCAAAATAAATATTATCTTCTGACAAATGCAATGAAAAGTTATAAATATTCAACTTAAATACATGGACAACACAATTTCACTGCCTATGAGAACAGTACCAAAGAAGGAGTAACTGAAGATATAAACAACACAACAGAATCAAAACAGCACTTACAATGGCAAGTGTTTCTGTTTGAAGTTCACATTGCATGCTTTGTTTCTCTTTCTCTTTCTCAGCTTCTCTTCTATTTCTATCCAACTGTTTAATTAGCAATTTTTTTTCTTGGTTTGCTTTTTTCTTATCCCTGCAATCATAATTTATAAAAATTCAAATAAAAAAATTATATATTTGAAGAATCAATATAACATGCCGGGTATAGAAAGTTGCATACATGTCGTCACTGTTTTTCTGCAACAAGCTTTCAACTATCACGCGGATATCTGCCTCAGTACAAGTTTTACTGAGCTTTTTTGAGGTCCTAATTAAGTCTTGATTATAGTTAGGCTCGCTCTCTTGTTTCTTCAGTGACACTACCATTTCTGCAAGGCAACCAAATTTTAACAAAATACACTATAAACAAGCAAGTCAATGCTTTCCCAAAACTTGCTCAAAATAAAACACTCTTTCAAAAGGCAAAACACAACAAAACATCACCATAACTGTCATTAACAGCAGTTATTGGCAGATTCTACTATCAACAGCACATTCTCTTGCAATAAAAAAAGGAATAAATAAACGAATAACATTCAAAGTACAATAAACAACCAAAACAAGATAACCCATACCAGACACAGCCGTAATCCTCTCGTGGATCTTTTTCCTGCAAGTGCGTCGAACAACAAGCTCTCCTCGAACAGATTTTGGAATCAATTTAACATCCCTAGTCTGTAATAGCAGCATAACAATTCCATCACTAATAAACAACCAATGTCAATACACACTCAACCTCAACACAAACCCAATTACTATCAAAATAACCAGCTTCCAAAAACACATCCATTTACACAGCCATATTATACAATTAAATCAAACAACAATTATGCTGTTGTTAATAAAATATATTAACACAAATCAAAACAAACAAACAAAAAAAGTATAATCACCTCCCAACACCAAAGACATGAATCAGAATGATCCTCAAGTATATCAGCATCAGCATTAGGAACACCATACATCATCCTCTGTCCAATAAACAACACGCTACTTTTCACCAAAGCAGAGTTAAAACTTTCCGCCAACACAATTCCCCCATTCGCCAGTTCGCTATTCAACTTCCCATGAATCTCATCAACAAGCTTCGACAACGGAAGCTCGCTCTCCTCCATCAACGCCGCAACGACAGCGTTTCTAGAACTACCGCATTGCTTAAGGTCAACAGCAACTTTCTTACTCAAAACCACCCTATAGTACTCAAACAACCCTTCGAGCTCTTTTTCTAGGGTTTCGATGTGAGATTGTTTCTCTTCGGGACTACGTAGGTTCTGTAACACCGAATTAACCTCTTTCTTTCGTTTTCGAGGGTTGGATTTTGGGCGATTAGGTGATGGATCTTGAAGTGGTGGAGGAGGTGGAGTGTTTTCGAGGTCGATTGCGACGGAATTTTCCATTTGCATGGGTGTTGATGTGAGATCTGAGATGAAAAGAGGAACCCTAATTTGAAATGAAAATGGCGAAATGAGTGAAAAGAATATAAACGAAAAAGGGAAAGGGAAATTTTTGGAGTTTCGCGCCAAAGATTTGCGGTGTTGCCTCCACTTCCAAATCTTAAACTTCTCGCCTTCCATAACCTTTTTTAATTAATTAATTAATAACCTTTAAATTGATTGATTAATTCATTAATAAATTAATCTTTAATATAAATATTACTATTAACGTTAATATGGTACTGTATATATCTGTTTATAGTTTAAGCAATTTCTTAGCTAAGCATTATTACTAGAAATGGTGTACTTCATTATTTTAAAAGTTTTATTTTTAACCTTATATTTTATAAATAAATAAAAAAGTGTACTTTAGATAAAAAGAAGTTTACATGGATTAGTTGCCTATTTTTTTATACTAAGTACTTAATATTAATATTTATATTTCTTTTTTTTTCTAAAAACTATAAATTAATAAAAATCATACATGGATAAATTACCTTTTTGACAAATTAATTACTAAATAGTTAAACAGAAAAACAAAAAATGGAAAATAAATTTAATTTACAAGGAGGTCAAACTTAAAGTCGGGATCCTGATAAAAAGGAATTAGGAATCTTTCAAAGTAGATGTTGTAGTAACAATGATACACAAAAGAATAAGAATTAGACAATTGAATAAATATATTTTGTGTCTTTAACTTTAAATTCTTATATTTTTTTAGCGGAGTCCTACGAATAATTCAATTATAGTTTCATTTAAGAGTTAAGCCTTTAGCAAATGTTCACCATTTTCTATACGATAAAACCTACAATATATATTTTATTTGTTTTGGTTTTCTTTCAAGTGAATCCATATCTTCCTCCCTGAACAACTTTTTAGGGAGTGGTCTCGATTTAAAACATCACTTTGAACGATATCACATAAAATAGTCTATTTGGATGCTCTAAACTCCTCTTAGGTATTGAGACAGCAATAGTCGATCTCTGAGAGTGAATCATATTTTTTTAAGTTTCATCCTTCATGCTGTAGGTATTTGTTTGCTCATATTAACTTTTATGGCTTACACATTATATGCACCCACCTAACGCAGTTATTATTCTTTAAAAAAGGTAGAAGTCTACGTGTTTTATGAGGAGTTCACAATAGTCAGTTCAACTCAACAAATTATGGAGTCAATAAGTCATGCCACAATCATATCTTAATTGGGGGATGATGCGACACTTTCACGAGGTCTGCGATAAAGTATTTCTGTCACTACAAGAAGTTTATAGGTTTATGATCATGCAAAAAGGGGGGAAAATGCACTCAAATAAATGAGAACACCTCTCTATTGATTTTTTGTTCCCCCTTCAAATGTCCCCTAAAAAGTATTCATGTTTCAAAGAATGATCCCTCTTAAATCGATTAAATGGATAATTGATCAATACCAACGACAAATAGTTCAAACATGACACAAGTTTTATTGATCTATTTAATTACATTATCACACATGTTCATATTTCATTAGGTGTCACTTTTCACCCCACAACTTTGTTTTCTAAAAGCGGTGGAGCTTTGCATGGATACACCCACTTAAAGGCCTACTTATTATCCACCAATAACCTCTTGAGAAAAAGTCAAACAAAAATATTCACGTTACAAAGATCCTTAACAAAGATTGAAGACAAAACTACAAAAGATAATGATTCAGTTGAAGGACTATGTATTCATAATGCTAATACCTCAACAAACTTTGAAAAGGCCCAAAAAAACAATATTTTTTGCACAGTTTCGTCGATTGTCAAATACTCGTTGCACATTAGAGTTATTATTGATAATTTGTTGTCACAAGTAATGGGTGTGGGATCGCAATCATTACATGACGTTGTAAACTTAAATAGATCAATTTAGATATCTATTAATAGATGTTGAGTCTCAACAATAGAAATAACTTTGAGATTTTTATTTTATTATATTTTAATTGGTAACCAATACTCTCCATGAAAGATCACAGAGAGAAAATTGCGTTGACGTGTATTCACACTTGAAAATTGACGTCTCACACTTTCGTTAGAAGTCAAGACTTATTTTTTTCTGACTAGAGTGACCTCGAGTGTCTTATTATCTTTGACAATTATTATAATTTTTTTTATTAAAGTATGAGATTCTATCTATTTACATATTTAAAAAATAAAAAATTACGAACTCTCATCACAGTGAAGTGGTTGCAAATGGATCGAATCTCATATTGCAATAGATAAAATAAAATAAACTTTATACTTACTGGATGTTGCAAATGGATCGAATCTCATATTGCAATAGATAAAATTTATAATCACCGTCGAAGACAATAAGACGTTCGAGGCCACTTCAAATAAAGAGAAATAAATCTTAATTCTAAAAAATATGTGAAATGTAAATTTTCAAGTGTGAATAGACTTCAACGCCATTTTTTCAATAAGGTTTCCACACAAAGTAGAGTATTGATTACCAACTAAAATAAAAAAAAATCTCAAAATGTTATTTACAATGGTAGGGCAGAAGAGATGACATCCATAGAAAATTGACTAGGAATGAGATTATTATCCAAAAAGGCAAAGTACCTCCTCCACTCAATCCATTTGTACACCACATTGAGTGAGTGCACCCCCCAATCCCATGCACACACCACAAAAATAAATAAAAGAAAACAAAAAACATAAAGTTAAGAAATTAGAAAGGAGAATGCTTAGGTGCAGCAGCAGTATAGCAGTTACTGCTGGTGTTGGTGTTTGCCACACTCAAAGATTATTATGCTCACATTCACTTCCCTTAAACTATACATTTTCTCATTCTCTTCGCAACCCTTTACTCTCGTCGAATTCCGCGTTTCTCAAATGGAATAGAAACATCAATTCTAAGATTAATCGTTTTAGAATGGCAACGCGCGCTTTGGCGCAACCGCTTCAGAATGCTGATGAACTTATTAACTCCGTCGAGACTTTCATTTTCGACTGTGATGGTATTTTATTGTCATTTTTTTTATGCAAACACAAATAATTAAGTCAACAAAATGCTGTTGATTGAGATTTAACTTATCAATGGATGAATATTGATGTAATGCTACCTTTCCTTTTCCTTTGAAATTTAACTTGCAGGAGTTATATGGAAAGGTGATAGCTTAATAGAAGGAGTTCCTGAAACGTTGGACATGCTTCGGTCAAAGGTTTGTGTACTAATGTAGGAACTAGGCCTTTATCTGCAAGTGTGAATGTTAACTATTGTTCAATCTATCGTTGTTTTTTTTTTTAACAAAAATTCTGAAATTCGGATTTCTTGATAAACTTCTTTAGGGAAAAAGATTGGTTTTTGTCACCAACAACTCAACTAAGTCTAGGAAACAATATGGAAAGAAGTTTGAAACTCTTGGCCTGAATGTCAGCGCGGTTAGTCCACTTTTGTTGTTCTTTTCATCCTCTGTTTGCCCAGAAATTGTTTAATCAATAATCTTAGCTTCAAAGTATTTAACTACTGAGTTATTTCAGGAGGAGATTTTTGCATCGTCTTTTGCAGTTGCAGCGTATTTGAAATCCATTGATTTCCCAAAAGATAAAAAGGTAACACATATCATCTTACGCTTTATAGTATGATTGAAATGAATATTAAGTATTTACTCACCAAGTTAGGAGCTCTTTTAACCTAAGATGAATCACCGGTTAAAAATTGGGGCAATTACATTGACCTTTCTCAAAGTTAGCACATATTACACCCACATACACTTTTGTTTGGTATATTATATCTTCCTCCCCTCCTTTGTTATTTACAAGGACACTTGATGCTTGCATGATTTATGTTAAGCATACTACTTGAGAAATACTATATAATACTATCATTTTATTTCTGTTATGCTATGCTTGAGTGCAATATCTTGCACAAAAATTTCCTCAAACCAGTGTATGAAGTTGAAGTATTATTAGCATCATGATTTAGGTTTATGTCATTGGAGAAGATGGCATCTTGAAGGAGCTTGAGCTTGCCGGATATCAGTACCTTGGTGGGCCGGTATGTACTGAGTTCGAATATGTAAAAGCTTTATTGCCTGTTCTTTTGTAAGCTTTTAAATCTGATCACTTGGTAATGTCCAATACCATTTTATCATTAATTTAATCAATTTGACTAATATATACACCAATTTTGAATGATAATGCATGACATATAATAGTCTCACCATTTGATGTATGAGTAGATGAATTTCAGATTAAGAGAACCAAGGTTACTTACGGGACTAGTGTACAATAAGATTTATATAATATTTGTAGATGTATTTTACGGAAAAGAAAAAGCTAATAACAAATATAATCTCATTATGACGATCAAATGTATAGAAAATTTATCTAGACAGATCCATTTTGTTTCATGTCATGATATGCAATAATGAAATGGATTGTTAGAATGAAATATTTGGTTCTTCTTAGGACTGAGTGTAGATTATTAGATGATAAAGCGAAGAGTTGTAACCATTGGTTAAAAAATCCACGGTTTGATTCTTCATCCAACATTTTCCAAATTGATTCCAGATATTTAAATCTCTTCTATTAGTATGGAATTATTCTCATGTTTGATTCTCTTTCTTCTTCTTTGTGCATGCTATTCTTTCAGGAAGATGGTGGGAAAAAGATAGAGCTGAAGCCAGGGTTCTTGATGGAGCATGATGAAGATGTATGTACTTTCTGTCTTTCTTGATAATTGGCAACATTTAATATTATTCCTAGTTCCTATTTTAAGAGTGTGTACTTATTATTAGGTTGGAGCAGTTGTTGTGGGGTTTGATCGCTATTTCAACTACTATAAAATCCAGTAAGATTTCAAACACTGAAACGTGACAAGTACATATGCATGCTGCATCAATTTATAGACCATGCAACCATGTGGTTGAAAAACTAAGAAGTCTTGTTGGTATAGATATTTCTCGTAACAATTATCTGAACTTTTCTCTTCGAAATGACAGGTATGGAACTCTCTGTATACGTGAAAACCCTGGATGTCTTTTCATTGCTACAAATAGAGATGCTGTTACTCATCTCACAGATGCTCAAGAATGGGCAGGTTTGTCCTTACTCCCTCTTGCCATTATTGATTTTATTTTATGACATTATATGCATAATAATCAAGCGAGTTTTTAAATTATACAATCAGAGAGTTTGTTTACATAAAAAGACAAGCAAATTAGGTGGTTTTCTAGCAGGCTCTATTACAAACTAAAGCGGTACAATCAACACAAATCAATTTCATGGGGACGTATGATAATGCATTTACTTATTATGCAGAGTTAATCATTCTTAAAATAATCGTGTTTAGGAGTTGACTCTGATATTTGACTCGTCTAACGCGAGTTAAGTGTAAAATGAAAAAAAATTAAGGGTTGTTATTTTAACAAATTCACTTTTGTTATGATGTACCTCTAATATCCACCCTTAATTTACTAATAAATGGTTGATAGTATTTACGTTGCAGTACTCTAAAATGATCCTTGAATCTGCTATAATATGTGTTTGAATTTCAGGTGGGGGTTCTATGGTTGGTGCTCTCAGTGGATCTTGTCAACGTGAACCACTTGTTGTTGGAAAACCCTCAACTTTCATGATGGACTACTTAGCAAACGAGTAAACCTTTCTATTGCCCTTGTTTATATTCTTCATGCATGATACATTGATACGGATAACTGTCAACGCCATAAACCGATATGAATGGATGCTAATTGTGGCGTATATGACTATATATACGCACGCCAGGCTAAGGCTGTCAACCACTTGATTTATGTATACATACATATTTTATCTTTGTATTTAAATCGCTAGTTGCCTTATTATAATCGTTAGTTGCCTCACTGTTCATTTTCTAGCTCTAAATCACTTTTCTTGGAAAACAAGCCTTAAGAGTAAACAAATAGACAAAATAAATGTTCTCTTTGCACCCCCAAGAAGAAGAAATGTTCATGCCTCCGTTTGATAGATACATATAGTACTATTTCTTGCTAATAACCACAACAATGTATTCACCCCATTGGTGCAAGGCTCCATCTTAGATTCGTATATAATTATTTTCTGCATCCATTGATTTGTAATTGTTATTCTTAACTAGGAGATACATAGAACTATACAATTGTCACCTCGTATGAAAGTAGCATATTTTTCAATGTTGGAGGAACTACCACTGAGGTATACCATGTGATAGAAAGGAAATGAGAAAAGGATTAAAGTGCATATGATTGTAGAGTATTTTTCAATGTACTTTTTGCATTTAAACATCATTATTAAAGTGCTCATTTCTATTTTTCAATGTACTTTTTTGCATTTAAACATCATTATTAAGCAAGTTTGTTTGCAGAATAAATATCCTTTGACTGTGTTTTAATTTTATTGAATAACAGATTTGGCATTACAAAGTCACAAATATGTATGGTTGGGGACAGATTAGACACTGACATTTTGTTTGGACAAAATGGTGGCTGCAAAACTCTTCTTGTCCTCTCAGGTGTCACCTCATTGTCGACACTACAGAGTCCAAACAATTCCATACAACCAGACTTCTATACCAACAAAATTTCAGATTTTCTTTCCCTAAAAGCTGCAGCTGTTTGATAAAAACATGCTTTCCGAGATTTTCTCTAAATTCAAGTTGTGATACTGTATGTTATATAAAATCCTTGTAAACAACTTTTCCAAGAAGGTGGGGGGTATATATAAACCACTTTGAGTGGAGAAACTGTAATTCTTTGACAGGAAACAATGTCAGTCAGTGTCATCAATAATAATTACTTGGACACTAAAGTGCTTTTAAAGACAATATTTGTTTATACAATATGATAAGATATAAAAAATGGTGAGCTGTTTAGTTACCAGGTTTCCTAATCATCATTTTGTTCTGTTCCTACTTAATTATATATGAAGTCAAAAGATCTGTTGATTGATGCTGAAAGTATGTAGAAGTTGCATTTTACATTTAGAATTCCATCATTTCAGAAGGCTCGCGCACTATTTTGGAGATCTTGACAATACTATCTATATAAACCTAGTAGGGGAAGATATCATTTTCAAGCTTGTAGGAAAAATTTCCTTCAATTATACTTTTGAGCATTCATCAAATCATTTAAAAACCTACAATTTCATTTTAGTGTTTTTATAATTATCAATCAGAAACGAAGTATTAAATGGCAATATCACTATTCACTATTATATGTGAATCTATCAAAGTTTATAATATAAAATCCACAAGACAAATAAATAGAATTAAAATGGCAATTTAGTACTGAAATTCTGAATCTGATTAAGAACCACTCAAAACCAACATAGTAATTACATTCCAAAACGGATACCCTCTTGACATGCAATATCTATATTAGGAGAAAAACATGTAATTCCCCAATGAATTAAAAAATATTACTACTAAACAGAGAAATTCTGTAACACAAAATAAATGCATATTAAAACAACAGCACAGTAGTGTTGTTT
This sequence comes from Cicer yamashitae, assembly GCA_037974755.1. Classification (NCBI taxonomy): domain Eukaryota; kingdom Viridiplantae; phylum Streptophyta; class Magnoliopsida; order Fabales; family Fabaceae; genus Cicer; species Cicer yamashitae. The sequence goes on along the minus strand of JBBPBQ010020321.1, from coordinate 3,260,813 downwards.
CTTCTTCCCTTGTCACCCAAACTCTTCATTCAAATTCATGATGAAAAATTTAAACCTGAAAAGGCCACGGCCAGTCCTTCAAATCTTCATCCTGTTGATGAACCTTAGCACTTCCCAAAACAATAGCCCTATTATTATTTCCACCTTCAACACAAGCATAATACTTCAAGAAAAAAGCAAGTGTCAAAACAACCCATTCCAAGAAAAAGATCAAAATAGCAAGTCCACCAGACAACTTAAGAATCACAGAACCATCTTCTTCTCTAACATAAGATTTCAACTGACCAAGAAAATCTCCAGTCCTTGTGAAAACAAGAACAGAAACAGATCCCTGAAATATAGCAGTTAGAACAGTTGCCACCATGTGAGCAGAGTACCAACGGTTAGCACCAACAGCAGCACAGCCTGAAACAGCACCTGCTATGGTGAAGATGTGGAGAAGGATTAAGAAGAAGCCACAGAGTGAAGGGACGAGGCGGAGTGAGAGAGTGAGGAAGATGCAGCTGGAAGCTGCACCTAAAAGGATGTAGTTGCAAAAAAGGAAGAATTTGTGGACGTTGTAGTGTCTTGGTGTGACTGTGGCTGGCACATTGTTGATTGAGAGACCCATTTGGATTTTGAATGTAAAAATGGAAACTTTGAGAGATTGTGATGGAAACTGAAGCTTATGTTGTGTTGTGATTAGGATTTGGGTGGATGGTATTATATAGTGTGTTTTTGGGTTCAGTGGCCAAACGGTCATATTTTGTTTCAATTGTTTGGGTCGCTGAAATACGACCGTTGAGAAAAAAGTAGATGCTGATACCACGTTTGATGATGTAACGGTTAGTTTGTAACACCTATTTTCTTTGTTTTCTTCTACCTTCTGAGGTGGCATTTACTTTTTTCTTTTTCTTTTTGAATACTCTTTTTTCAATATATTGATTACTGGTTGTCGGTTTTCCCTATTTGATCTTTTGTTTCTTGTGATTTTTTTTATATGCAAATAAAAATAATATTTGGTACGAAATGTTTTTTCAACAGATTGCTCTGATTGCAAAAAAAAAAAATAACTTCACAGCAGATTGCTCTGAATTTTAATTTTGCTGTCTCGTAATTTTGCCAATCCTGTCCTATACATTCTTTTTTTTTAAATCTTCTAATAAAAATGCAAAATGTTGGATATGAATATGTTATTAAACAGTGTGCTGCAATAAAATCTTGCAAACTAATTTTTCACTGAAGGCGAATTAAGGCTATGTTCAATAAATAAGAACAAAAAAAAAGAAAATTTTTCTCTATAAGCATTGCTTTGTGTGAATTTGGTATTGGCATTCTTTTACAATTAGACCTTTGGTTTTTACATGAGCTATGACTGTTGAAAACAAATATCTCATAAAAGAGTAAAGAGTGCTTTTTAATTGGTGGTAGAAGAGTCAGTTTGAGCCATCATAATGGAAATTAATAATTAATTGTATCTTTTGGAGTAAATTGGTCCTTGATTTTGTGAATAAGGGGAACACTAACTTCTGAATGAAAATACACCCCCCCAAAAATCACTAGTATATTGTCACCAAAGTAATTGGACGCCCTATCGTACAAGTGATAGAGCATACAAATAGGAATTTCAAAGACAAAAAGCACAACGCCTAAATAATTGAGGCCAACGCAAATAAGACTTTAGATACCTTTAAAGTAGACAAAGTATACATACTCTTAAAAATAAAAGCAGTTAGAAACTATACAAATAACAATAGGTACAGACATGGCGATCCTTGTCCACCGACCGCTATACAAATTACACGGCACTTCCATAAACAGAAACTAGATGCCTAGATAAAACATAATTCTTGCATGGAGGGAGGGATGCGTTTAAACACATTACAAATTAGCGCCAGTAAGCTACAAATGATGATATTTTTACATAGATATATACATTAAGACCCAAAATAATCAATAGGATGAAATGATACACGAGCTACTTCAACTCCCCAGCTATTCAAGTAAAACTAAACAGCTAACCCTATCTCCAAAAAATTATTAGCCATAACTAAAATAGGGGATTGATGTTGAAAAGATTATCCCAACCCAGCAGATTCGAACCAAACTATCACCACACAAATTTTTACCACTATATCAGCCACTCCTAGACGAGGTTTCAGAAATCTGACTTCATAAGCTTCATTCGAGGTTGTAAGTTAATATTGGCAAAGGGTTGTGTCTGTTCTACATGAACATAATCCCTTGTCTTGAGAACCTGCCACCATGGTCGAAATTATATTTATATCAAAGCAAAAGTTACCACCAAGTAGACATTCAGAAGACTGAATGCTTTGAAGAATTCAAACAAATTATATTAAGTATCACATCTAAGCTTGTAGGTTTAGCAGAAAAATCTCTTTCCATAAAAGTTAAGCAAACTACAATAGACTCCACAATAGAATATATTGGTAACCAATGAATGTCACGTACAGAAAATATAGTTGTTCAGCTCAGTTATTTTAGTGTTATTCAATTTCTGACTTACAAAGAGATTGTATAGCCCTGCTGCATTATTAGTGTTTCTCTTCCATTTATTTTCCTCACTTCTCTGTTTGGGCACCTTTATTCTCAGCCCATTATTACAGTTTCTCTCTCTAATTTCTCCAATAGAATTCATTTTGAGAGAAAAAGAGAGGCACAATATTTCAGTTATTATGATCCCAAGCACGAGGACATGTTAAATCAAAGCCAAAGTTCATTAAACAGTATATATGCCAGCCAAAATAATTCTTAAGAGCATACCAGTGTTTCAAAAAACATCCTTGATGCTTCCTTCCGTGTTTTACCAGCTAATATATTGTCAAGATGCAGGTTCTGCCTTCCTTGTAGATCTTCCTTGTCAAACAACGTCTGCAGATACTTAGCAACAGCCCTGTGGATAGATGCATTAATTACGTATTCACAAAAGGAAAACTAGTCACAAGAGCTTAAGCAATTCAGATAGAACACTATTTGATTTTTTTTGTCAAGCTTTACATAAACAAACCTGGTTCGAGAAGACCATCCACTATTTTCAAAGTGTGTTCCTTCAGCACCCTGTGTAAAACCATGACCATCAGCAGCATCGTCGTCATCATCAAGTATCTCATCATCACCAACATTCAAAAAACCTGATAATAGACAAATAGAAAGTGAGTCAACACAAATCAAAGAAACATAAATTAAAGCAACAACAAAAACTTCACTCTCCCATTTCACTAACTGTTGACTATAGTTATGCCATGTAAATGATTTGTTAGTATCTTCTCAACTAAAAAAATGTGGTGGAACCAGTGTCCAGTAACAATAAGAATCACACACCAACTACCGTTATGAGTACAGGAAGGAAAGTAGTGAGGGAAGTAGTGTCCAGTAACAATAAGAATCACACACCAACTGAATGCGATTGATAGAAGGTTACTTGTTAAAGAACTACACAATATTATACTCTATGGTCTGATATAAATACAGTGTCCCTACATTCTTAGGAGAGGAGGGCCTCATAGTTGCAATAAATAAAATGAAAATGGATTAATGATTCGTGTGATGAAGAGAGCAGAGGTCGAAGACAATATGTATATTCATCACCTAGACATGTAGCAAGCAGCAGGGGAAATAGTAGTGTCAGTGGCATTCTGTTAGAGGAGGGTTGGTTGGATAAATGTGAGAGGTGGGGTTTAGAGAGGAAGGCAAACAGAGAGAAAAACTGAATCAAGATTTGGTTTCTCAAGGACCTTAAGGCATAAGGTCCATTGGTCATTTTACTTACCCATAACGTAGTTTCACTATTATCACTCTAGTTCTAGCTTCACCCAGAAAGGACTAGGAAATATTTTTAAGAATCTATTGACCACCTAGAAGTAGAAGAAGGGCCATCACTTTCCTTTTTTCTATTTTCTCTTGTCTTTGTTTTGAATATATTAGGTTAGAAGTATCAGTCAAACCCGGCATTATTTTCCTTAGAACCCGCCGTAATTTTCCATAAGGTTGTAAACATCTAAACACATTAAGCATTTATTTAAATGAACAGTGAAAGGAATTTAGAAGCAAACCTGTGTCATTGTCAACCATATTGGTTTCCTGCACCAAGTAGTCATGAAACATAATTAGGCACGTATTAAACAGAGAAGGAACAATACATATAGCTTTGGTACATGCTCATAATTTAAGCATTCAATTTTGGAAGCCAGACCATCAGGTAAAATGAATGCACCCTTCTAATTGCCTTTATAGTTAACGGTACTTCTATATATATATACAGCTACAGCAGATGTTACAAAGCAACCAGAGTGAACAGACAGGCAAAGGATTAACAAACACAAAACACTGGCCCAGCATATCATCTTTGAATAATAGAAATTATTATCGAGGAAAAAAATGCTACTGGAAGACCACTTCTACTAATAATTTCAGTTCATGTTGTACAATGTAAACAAACAAAACTCTCAATATTTAGTTAGGTATATTAGATATGTTAAATGTGTTTCAAGAATAGAGACAAATCCAACAAATAAATGATATTAAAAGATACATTTAGCCTTTTAGGGTCAATTCGAGAACTCACATCATTCTGATCCACAAAAGGACTAGATAAGACATCATGACACATTGTACTTTGTAATACAGCTTCTTGACAGACTGGGTTTTCCTCATCATTCAGAGAATTTTCTTTTACATCAACAAGTGTTACAGAATGTAAACAATCTACTTCAATATTTTCGCTAAATAGGCCGTCAAACTTAGCATCCTTGTCATCGTATCCCAAGCCAGAAGAAACAATTTTATCATCATTTAAGCCTCCTATCACGTTGTTCCCATTTTCCTCCATAGTTAGGTCTCCATTAAAACAAACCTGATTGTCAGTATATTCATTATCTTCCTTAGAGCCAGTAGCCAAGGATGCACATAAATAATTAGCTTCCAAACCATCTGTTTCAACTTGCGTTTTAATTTCCACGGCATGCTCTGCAATTTCAATAGCACCTACTTCTGTTTTATCATGTTGATCCTCCACAAACTCATCCTCTAGAATAGGATATGTATCCAATTTCTGGGAAGTGGGACTGTTTGACACATTTGTATGAATAGAACCAACAAGATCATTCGTTTTATCTGCCAGAGACAACGATGCATCAAAATCATTTGGCATATAAAGCTCATTTTCAAAGACTTCAGTTATGGATAAAGATTCATGCCCAGGGACAACAGAGCAATTCTCTGCTTCAGAAATCTCGTAATTTCCTTCAGCGTTGTTCATTTCAGCATTTTGAGAACTGTCAAGCTCCTTCACTTGAGAAATAATATTTTCATTCCCATGAGCATCAATATTATGAGATCCTAAGTCAACTTCAAAATGATGGCACTCGGACAGAACAGGTATCTCAGTAGGGTGGGCTTCAGCATCTTCTCGGGGTTGGACAGCAATAGGCTCATTATACGCTTCCACTCTATCAGACAGAACAGGTATCTCAGTAGGGTGGGCTTCAGCATCTTCTTGGGGTTGGACTTCCATAGGCTCATTGTGCGCTTCCATTCTCTCAGACAGAACCGGTAATTCAGTAAGGTGGGCTTCGGCATCTTCTTGGGGTTGAACTGCCACAGGCTCATTATTCTCTTCCACTCCATGAATTTCAGTACTTGTTTTAGAATAGGACTCTTGATCTTTTGCTTTTTCCATGAAAAAGCCATCAAAACCATAATCACAAACCTCGATTCCACTCAGATCAAATGTCTCATTTCGCAGAATAGTCAAATCAGCAGACAAATCTGGAAGAAATTAGAAAATTAACTTAGGTATGTTGGAGATAAATTCCACAAATGAACCCAAATACAATTGTTTTTCACCAAAACACATTTTTATAATTGTTTTATGTTTTTAGTGAGAATGAAAACATTTACAATTGTGACTTGTTTAAGAAGGGACGTGAGAGGCTCCAAATGGTCAACAGCACAATATATAAGCACACAATTCACCTGTAAATATTGGTTCCTGGAAAATTTTATCCTCCAAAAACTGTCTTTGAATCATTAAAATCTCATGGCGAGTGCAAGGAGCTTTTCTCCGCACACGACGTATGTCTTCAGTACTTGTCAACTGTTGGCGTATTGTACTTCAGATGAAAAAAGGAGAAATTATTAATCTTTTAGTGCATGATAAAAGGAATATGATATGCAATATACGGAAAACTGATAAGTTTGATAATATATTTAAGTATAAAAGTTTAAGAAAAAGAAAAAAATGGGTACAATACAACTACCACCAGAGACCTCATGCAGAATCAATTACCATAAATGGTAAAAAAATGGAGAAGAATATATCTGTGAAATGCTAGAAATCAGGGCACAAACAATACCATGTTTTTCACTCTAGTCTAATCAGCATAAAATAAAAGGAAAGATATGTACAATGAATGAATGGAACATTATAAAAACATACTCGCCATGCAAGACCATCATATCATCCATAAGCACCTTCCTCTTAAAGGCACTGGTGCGTGGTGCAGAACGGAAGCGCTTTGTTGATGGTATTTCAGTGGCTGCTGGACTTGGTTTAACTTTAAAACCTGAAGGTGTTTTACCAACTGGAGCAGCAACAAATAATTTTCAGCCACAATCTTGTTACACACTGTAACTAAAATATAAAGCACAGTGCATAAAGGACCAATGTATACCTAATATCGAAGATAATAGATCATCATCGTCAGGAATGGACTCAGCAGTTCTCTTCGATTGAGCCCCACCATATGATTCAACCAAATCCATGCTCTGGACTGTCAAAGTACTCTCTGTGTAGCTGCGCTTTTTACCAGATATTGATTTTACTCCTGCAGCATCAGTATGGCCTTCAGATATACCCTGATTGCCAGGAGTAGACTCCAATAGCAAATTATTCGCTTCACCATCACGTTGATAAGCTAAGGAGCGCATTTTTTCAGGCTCAGGTATGTCAGAAGCAGCAGATTTGTTTATACTTTCCACTTTATTGTTTATTATCTGACTCCCAAATTGCATGGCTGATTTCCCCAAATCCAGGTTTCCTTCACATACAGATGGCTCTGCAGCACCATGATAACCTAAAGCAGGATCTGAAACAACAGTTTCATGACATTTTTTGCCTGTAAAATAAAATCAACTTCTTAGCAATAAAATGGAATTCACATGTTCAAATGTCTATCAAGCAGATTATACAAATAAAAGCAACTAATTAAAAGAAAGCAGAATCAAATGTATAAAAAAAAAGGGTACTGTTATTATAAATTAACATAAAAGGAAAATAAAATCAAAATTGATGCATAGGAAAAAATTTAGCATGATAGCAAGTCCATAGGTCAACATGTAGAAGTCAACAAAATATCAAGGTGATATGCCTGCCAATAACTCAATATCGTGCAATAAAGAAATGTAACATTATGCAAGATGAATTATTTAATACCTTCAATAGATGACAGAGAAGGATGGTTCATATGGGAGGTGCACGGCCGAAGGTGTGACTCGGTGGGATGCTCAGCTTCATGGGATACATGGTTTAAAACATCTGCTTCCTTCAACTCCTGGTATACCTGAGCTTCCATATCAACAACTTCAGGCCTACCAGTTAATTCTAGAGGACTTTTAATATTGGATATATGAGCCTCGTCAACCACACAGGGTTGCTCCTCATTCTTAGAAATTTCACTTTTACTGTTATTCAAAACTTCATGCTTTGATAATGTGTTATCATCTTTCAAATGACCATCGAATTCGGACGCCCGAGACCCATCCATGTTAGACAACAGTTTACAAGAGAGACCCTCTTGATCAGATGTAACATTAGAACAACTAGGAGACACAATAATATCATTTATACTAACACTACCTCCAGAAATAACATTAACAGTTTCGTTCAAAGGAGGCACAACTGGTTCAGAGTTCATCAGAACCCCATCATGTAAGTCTTCAACCTTCTCAAGTATATCAGAAGCATCAATCATTCCATCTGCGCATTCTGGTAACATGGTGATCGGGTGATCTTTATTGGAGTCATCCATCAAGGGTACTGATGCCAAGCAATTATTATTAGGTATCAAATTTTCTTGATCCTTCATCACAACTGTACATGTCAAATTCTCTTGTAACTCTCTTTTGGTATCCACTTCCACCAGAACACAGTCACTAGCCTCATGAAGCAAATCTGCATCAACATGCTTCCCATTATTTTGCAAGGAGCAACCATTTACATCGTTTTCAGTTTGATGAGATGATTCATTTTGTGTTGCCTCCATTGATAATAAATCTGCTGAATTATGAAAATCAGCATCATTAATGACCTGATCTGCCTGAGTACCAAACAAGTTTGGTTCTTGTAGTCCAGGAGTAGATGGACCTTGAGCATATTCATGGAACTCAGCAACAGTAGGTAAACCATCAATCTGTTCAAACAAATCATAATTAACACTAGTACTACTTACAATCTCTAGCCAACAGAATCGCTTTCACTTAATCCACTCTCCAAGAAAGAAAGGAAAAAAAAAGGAGTAAAAGCAAATATTGACAGGCATGCAGATATTTTTAAATACCAAATCAATCTTGCTTCCACTGTCTTCTACTTGCATTCTATCTGAAGTTCCACTCACATCCTCTTTGTTTTCATCTTCTTGATGAGATACTTGAAGATTAGCACTGAAGTCATCATGGTCCAAAGTGGCATCTTTGTCTATTATCATAACCTGAATTTTACCAAATTACATTACAAATATCCAAAAGTAAAGTCAGAAAAATGTATCTACGCAGTCTATTATTCTCTATAGTATACTGATAGGACACCACGGTCCATTGGGTTTGAGGACCCAATTCTTGGGCCCAATTCACACACTTACAGCTTCTAGCAGCGGTTAGAAAGGGAGGGAATACTCGGTCAGTTAGAATCCTCCCTGATTTGTAGGGAATTTCTGTTATAAGAGGGAGGGATGGGTAGTTAGAAACTCATTGAGAAATATATTGTTAGTCAGTTAGGAGAGTCTCTCTCTGGATTAGGAGCAGATTATGCTCTGGTAGGAGTTCTTGGAACTCTGGTTTGTTTTCTTTTTCTTGCTGATTTCACCATTGTAGAGCTTGATGCTCATCACTTCCATTCAATAAAATTCCATTTTCATTCTGTAAATTCTGGGTTCTATCATATACACATCAACATAATTTAAAAAATCAAATCAATCTCATTCCACTGTCTTCTACTTGCATTTTATCTGAATTTGCACTCACCCCCTCTTTCTTTTCGTCTTCTTGATGAGACATTTGAGGATTAGCACTGAAGTCATCATGCTCCAAAGTGGCTTCTTTGTCTATTAACATAACCTGAAATTACCAAATCACATTACAAATATCCAAAAATAAAATCAAAAAAATGTATCGACGTAGTACATTATTCCCCAGTAATATACACATCAAGATGTTTTATATCACAACCCCGTCAATTGATATCAGACATGGCAGTGCTTCAACAATCATTGTACAATACTGATATAAAATAGTTGACACCAGCAAATCATAGAATCTATTCAGGATAGAGATAATACACAATGCTTATCTAGAAAAGCAATAATGATAATGAAACAGAATTCAATATAATAGAAAAAAAGAACTACCTTCTTTATACCATCTTCTGGGATGATAAAAATTATATTAGTTATAAATACTAAAAAATATATTATTATTACTAACGATCAATTGAATTGAACACGTTTCTTAAAAAAAATTGAATTGAACATGTAACCGAGTGGTGAAGGACATGATAAGCAAACGAAAAGCATGATTTATGTCAGGCCTATCAAAAGCTAGCACATTTCAGATGTATATAACACTCTTATGTAGTACCACCAAAATGATACATCTATGCTTCTATTCATAATCAGACAACAAAGCTGTAACATCCAAATCAATATGTTGGGACCTTAAAATCACAGTTGCATTATAGCAATCCACTTTATGCCTAGAGTGCCAAGGGGGAAAACAAATACTAATTACCTCATCTAGGTCTAAACCAATTTGAGAAGCATCACCATCTCCAAAGCGCTCTGCAAGATGTGTTTCATGTCAATCATCATTATTTAGAAGCACAGATCTCATAATTGTATATTTAAAGTTCACAATCAAGCGACCAGTACAAAGATAAAAGACGTAAAGTAGAATATCAACCATCCAATCCAAACTGTGAAGTTTTGTAAACCACGCTGTCCAAATTATCTTGCAGTGTAATCTGCTCCCTTGAACTGACATGGCGATCAACATAATTACTGCAAGTTCACACAACAAATATAATCTTCTGTTAATAAACCAATAACTCTTCCACAGGAACCATCTTACATGAAAACACCATTTTAAATCTGAAAGAAGAAGAAAAACACAAGCAAATACAAGGTCTGCAACTTAAAACAAAATTATAGCACTAATAATACAATTTCTTGTTATCAATCATTTGAAAATGCCAAGGAAAAAGCTGAAACATAAGAGCATATGAGATCACCAACAAACTCTCAAATGAAACAGAATAAATTAAACTAGATAAAGACCATCTCAATGAAGTAAAAAATGTTGCTAGTAAACACAGCTCGAGCTACAATGGTCATATAATCAAGTACTTTGGAACTGACCCTTGAAATATGTCATTATCTGGCAGTTCAAAATCATCAAGATCGAAAGTCTCAGGTAAGGTGATGGAATGGTAAGGTGCAGTGGACTCTTCTGGAGGCAAATCAACTGCAGCAGAGCGGAAAGCTTGCTTTACCTTAAGCAAGGCTTCACTGCAATCATCAAAAAGGTAATTCACCTTCCTAGAATATATCCTTACCACACCAAGAAGAAGATGACTGGATAAACGGAGTGCAATTGGTACTTCAGGGAAAAGAATGGAATCTGTTCATTCATAAAAGAGACTACATTATGAATTATCTGAGACAATTAAACATGGTCAAAATTAGACAACAATAAATGCAGCACATGCATGCAAAAACGTACTACGGAATATCAATTCCCTCAACATTGTAATCAATCTCTGCTAGAGGGATCGTAACAAAACTTCAGCTATTCCCTAATACTTCACCGCATATAGGTATGCCCTCTTAATCTTATAATAACTTTGTCCAATAAACTTCAGGGGTTCCATTAGGACTGCAGAGAGAACGTCTTCAGCAGTCAGCAATTTAAACTGTTCCTAGGGGCATTTTCCTCAAGGGAAATTTTTGTATATTAAATTTTCAGCCAATAAATCGGCTGGGGGACACAATGTTCTTTGTTTACCTCTCTTTGTGCACAGCCCATGGTCTCTTTTAGGGGTATCCACAGCAGACATGCAAGTAGATTGGAAAGCTCTACTGTTAGAATGTTTGTTAGTCTGTCTGTTCTTCTTTCTCTTTTGTGCTCTCATTTTGCATCATTTTCTATTCCTATCATTCCTTCAAACTATTTTCTTCTAACCTCAAAAGGTATATTTGTCTATCTATAGTAAAATAAAAATAATCCAAAGCTTCAGAAAGAAAATCTATTACCCAAACCTCCAATTGAGTGAAGGTGCTGTATCCTTCTTTTTAGGTGAATAACCAGGTAGCTTACCTCAAAACACTTTAGCTAGGATTTCTTCAGAAAATTGGTTTCCCAATTCCATAAAGAATAATATATCTTAGAGTATCCATAGCAAGAATTGAACTATCAACAAAGGTTATACAAATTTGTTTGAATTAATCGTGTCATTCTTTAAAAAGATAAATACAGTTAATTAATTAAATACAGAGAAAAAAGCAGAAAAACAAATCAAATATCCATCATCCTCCCAGAAATTAATACATTCATGATATTTGAAGTTAAAAATATCCATAAAACCCAAGAGCAAAATTTGAAAGTCAATATGGATCATGGATTTTAACTTCCACAGAACCTATGATGGTTAGAAAGAATTATTTAGAACTTTAAATAAGGGTTAGCAAGAAAAACATATGTTAGAATTCTATATTCCTATTCCAAACATCTAGCAAAAAATAAAGTCAAATAGCTATATCATGATGATCACCAAATGACACTCAAGTCATAAAAATTGCAGACAGTCCTCATGCTAGGCTTATTGAGACAGTGAGCCGTCAGCACAACAATCCCAATAATTTTCAACATTGTTCACGCTCCTCTGTCATTAAGTTAAGTTTCCCTTAGTAATTTCTCAAAATATTCGTGCCTCTTATATTATATTATGCCTTATATAAATATATATGTTTTCGAGTATATATAATCTCATGAGGCATAACTTATTGAGCAGCCTTTCAAAATTATTGTCTCAAAACCTCTGCTGTTTCTGTTCCCTGTGCAACACAGAGAATGTAACATCATAACCCACTTTAGAATCTCTACGAAATACATGATTAAAATATCACATCCTTAAGTACTTTGTCCCATCAAAAGAAGATAAGCCATCCTTTTAAGCATGTGTACAACTCGAACAGAGAATACATACATCAAGCAGATGAGCCCTCTAGGCTCATCTGCAAATAAACAAGGATTCTGGCCACAAGTGTAAGCATTAGCAAAGCACCACAAGTCCATGAGGATATGGGGGGAACTCTACCAACAAATGTCATAGGAAAAACCAAAAAAAACTTCCCATTAAATCTTCACAAAATACTTCAACCACTTAGACTGCATGGCTAGACAAACTTCACTAACCAAACGTCTACTCCCTCCTTACAATTCTCAAATTCCATAGAAGCTATTACCCTAAGCACAAGCACTAATCTAGGCAGTATATCTATATAACCCAAAGTTGGCGCAACCTGCCAGTAGCCTTCTTAACTGTTGTGAATAAACGGCCAAGATTTTACACATCAAAATGGTCAAAGTTGTATAATTTTCTTAGGTGTAATTTTGTAAGTAGTAACCAACTATCATAAGACAGAGAATATCACTGGATGGGAATTTGTCAAACTTAATTTAGAATAATCTTGATTTTACAAAATTGATTTTAGTCAACATTTAAGTTTGAAGTGAACTAATTCATGTTAAGAAACTTTTCCACTAAGAGTAAGTTTATAATGAAATCTGGTTTTCCACTTCTACTCAAACGTTGTTTTGATGACAATCTTAAAAAACATAATTTTTCGCACACAAGACCATGTTTAGTACTACCAATCCAAACGTACAATAAAACCACGAGAGTTCAAATTTGACCTACAAGGCAAGTGGGTTGGGAAGCAACCATGTATTACGCCACTGTAGAAACTACGGTTTTAATAAATTAACTAATATCATAAATAAATACCTCTTTAATAATGCAAAAAATCATCGAGCATTTAATGAAACAAAAAATAAAAAATTTCAAGAGATAAACAAATTAACTGACCTACAGAGACGCCAATGTCAGTATCCGCCACCTGATTCTTTCGGAGTTTCCTCTCTAAATGTGCAGCTATCCATATTGTCCCAAGTGGACCTTTCTTTGCCAAAATAAACTGAGAGTAAAACATGTTCACTACACCTAGAAATTTCCCTTTCCCAAAATCAACACCAAACAACGCTTAAATCTCAATCCGCATCCAAAAATACACAAACCATAATCACTTCGTTAAATCCCCTTCTACAAACCCTAATTTCACCAACTACGAAAGCAACTGAACATCAAAGAGCTCGAAAACCGTTGGAAAAACGAAACCTTACGGGAAATCAGAAACTTGCTGAAACGAAGTTGTTAGTGACCGACGAAGTAGAAGATCGAAGAAAAACGAAGCGAAATCGAAGGAGTGTAACTTTAAAGCGGAAGCAAAAAAAAAAAAAAAAAAAAAAAAAAAAAAAAAAAAAAAAAAAGCCCTAATTAACAGCTAGCATGAAAATTGGGGAAGCTTTGGTGGGAGAAAAAAGAGGAATTGAAAACTTTTTGGGAGGAAAATCGATAGAAATGAAATTTGAAGTGAAATTAAAATTTTGAAAGAAACGAAGAGCGATTGTGCGAAGAGCGCGATCGAGATTTGGGTCGGTTTTAATTTTTTTATATATACTATATTCTAAATAAATAAATATGGTAATACTTGTAGTATAAATAAATAAATAATTAATGAATATGTGAAGGCGTGAAGCATATTATTAGTGTTTGTTATGTTTACGTGTCAGTATGTGGTTGGCTAAATGTAGAGACTGAGACAAGGCAGCTCGTTTGCTTAATGATTTTTCCTTTACTGCTTCACTTTCTTCATTATTTCTTTCTTTTTTTGGGACACGGTTGAGGAAATTCTTATGATTTTCAATTTTCCCTTGAAATTGATTACTCCCTCCATTTTCACCTTTTTATAATGACTGTGGTTTAGATTTGTGCCCTAACCAAAACTAAAAATAATTAGTTGAGTCAAATATTTTACTAAAGTAATCTAATACATTGAAATAATTTGGGATAGTCAATAAAATTATTTTTAAACGTGATTAAAATTTAATTTAATCTATAAATATTAATATTGTTGAATTGAATTATTTGTTCTAAATTTATATTCAGAATTTACAGTTGTATATATAAATTTTAACTGATATTTGTGATTATGTCTACAAACAAATAAAAAATACTACTTTTCAATATAAAATTGAAAACAAAATTATTATGTTTAGAAGATATTTCTGACCAAAACATAATAAAAAATTTATGACATTCACCAAAAATCGGAGCTATTTTTTAGAGAAGGAGTTATATTTTGATGTTTAGAATCGTTATTTCAATCATTAAAATTGTAGTTATTTTAATTCTCAAAATTATAGAGATTCGTCAATTTTATCCTTCAAAATTATATAATTATAAATTAATTATCAAAAATGATCAATCAATTCAGCTAGGGATGTACATGGGTACGGGTCGACCCGATCACCCAACCCGATTTTTACCTGTAACCGGTCACTTTTGGGTCCAACCCAATCTGTTGAAACCCGCTTATATTTGGTTCGGGTAATGGGTTTAACAATTTGAACTCGTCGACCCGTAGACCCGATTCGGTAACTAGTTATATTTTAAAAAAAATTTTGTTTGGCGGCACTACCACAGCAGTCCAATAGGTTTCATTACTCTTCTTCTTCATATTTTCAGCTACCCTCATTCACCTTCTTACAGACTTCTTGAAGTCGCGCCGCCGTCCAGCTTCTTCTTTTGTTCCGCAAGTGCTTATAACTGATTATTATACGAATTAGTTATAATAAGATATTATTAATAAATGATTTTTATATGAATGTTGATGCAAGGTGTTCATGCGTCTAGGTTTCATTACTATTCTTCTTCATATTTTCAGCTACCCTCATCCACCTTCTTCCAGATTTCTCGAAGTCGCGCCGCCGTCTAGCTTCTTCTTTTGTTCCGCAAATGCTTATAACTGATTTTTATACGAATTAGTTATAATAAGATATTATTAATAAATGATTTTTATATGAATGTTGATACAAGGTGTTCATGCGTCTAGGCTAAATATTGAATTTTTCTAGTTTAGCGTTTAATTTGTTTTTGCCTTGTAATCTCGTATATGCCTACTCATAAAATTCGTATATAATTTTTGAATTGTCTCTTTCAAAAGAACAATTTAATTTTTGAGTTAAATACTATTTATTTAAATGTTATAATTTGTTATAGTTTTACATAATAAAGGTATGAATGGAAAGTTTATGCTTATGGGTATAATGAATTTAGTTTACATTTGTTAAATACAAAATTTTTTAGTTAAATACTATTTATGAGCAACAATGATGCTTATGCAAAAGCTTATGATGAATTTTGTTTAAATTTTTTACATTTAAATCTATTAAACACTTTTTTTAGTATTTTATTTGAAAATAGTAAGTACTCTAACTATAAACAAATGAAACACTACTATTAAAAAAATGATGGTAGTTTAGTAAACTAAAATGGTTGGTGGATTATGTGTAATGATGAAAGTAATGTGGTGGACCAAGTAGCAATGCTAACTATTTTCTCATCACTTTTATTATTAATATTTGTTTTTGCAGATTCCCAATTGTTTCTTTCTAGACTTTGAGGAACTTGTTAAGTGTTTGTACTTTAAGTTGACATTGTTTAGAATTGATGAATTTTCATATTTTATTGATTTACTGATGTTGAATTTATTTATGTATTTAAAGATTGTTGGATTTATTTTTTTTGTGAAAGGTTGATGACTTTTTAAAGAATTGAATGATGTGATTGAAATTTTATAGTTTTTGAGATATTGAAGTATTAAATATATTTTCATTCAATATGTTTTCCCGTAAATTAAAAAACAGGTTATTATTTATGTATAACCCGCCAACCCAACTCGTTCTTGTTTGATTCGGGTTAAATGAAAAAAATACGGGTTTAAAACTTAACTCAACCCAAAGATAATTGATCGAGTCGAGTATCGAATTTTGTCAAAACCGGTCCAACCCAACTCACGTACATCCCAAATTCAGTCATTAAAAATCAATTCAATCAATTTTGATTGTCTTAAGCATGAAGTCAGAATTGAATTGAATGGTTATAGTTCATTTTAAAAACTATTTGTCTATTTTATAAATATGAAGAAACAAATTACGTGATCTAACAATTTGAAGTAACAAATTAATTATTTTCTCATAATACATTTAATGTAATACATAAAGTTAATATAAATCAAAAATATAAATTAATATATCGATATTATAATCTTAAAAGATAATTCGAATTTGGTATGATATAATTGTTATTAATTTTTTATTTTTTCATTTAAACAAAAAATACCATCAATAGAAGAAATAAATTACTTATTATACGATCCGATAATTGATAGTCCAACAAGCAAAAGTTTAGACAAGTAGCGTGACAATCTCACTCACAAATCACAATGTAAGAGCCATCCTTTGCAAGTGTCATCATCGATAATTTTTATTTTTATTTTGTCAACTATAATAATATTTTCAAGTATACAAGTTTTCAAAACTGATTCTCCTTTGTTTTTCTTTCTATTTGTACCCCATATTTTATTAGTTAGCCACTCAAGCACAATATTTAACAATAATATCTAAAATACCCCTAGTCTCATATTAATTTTTTTCGAAAGTCTTCGTATATTATATATTTTTTTTCTATGTATGAGAATAATAAATTAACATATGTCAAAAAATAGTTTAAATACATATACAAACTCAATTATACTTACGTACAACATATAAATTCAGAATTTTAAGTAACACATCAACTAAATTCATATACATTATAATAATTGAGTTTATATAACATATAAAAAAAATAGATTTATAAATCATATGTCAACTAAGTTTGTATGTACATTAGTTAAAATTATTATTTTTTAAATAAATTCACGTTTAATTCTCAAACGCAAAAAACAAAAAAATCAAATTCAAAAAACTCACAAAATCGCTTAAAAAAACACTTAATAGAAAATATATTCTTTATATATAAAAGTTGTTAAATCTATATATGAAACATTTCATTTTCAAATTGATGGCAGTTTTGTAAATTTGTATATTTTATTATTATTCAAACTACTTTTTATTAATCTTATCTTTTTATTTCTAATTTTTCGGTATTAATGTATTTTCTCGTTTGCCTTTTCACGTTTTGTGATTTTTAATCATCCTTTACTTTTCTTTTCTTTTCGCATATCATAACTAATAGAAAAGAGAGGGTAAAGTTGAGTAGAAATTTATTTATTCTTTTTTCTATATTACTTTTTTTTATACGTAATTTTGTGTATTGGTGTAGAAGAGCTATTTTTTTCCCAAACTGATGGCAGGTTTGTAATTTTTGTTATTTAACGTATCAACTTTAGATTGGATTAATCCTTATATCTTCTAGTTATTTTAATAAATCTTAAATTTATTTTTATTTAAAACATCTTTTAGTTATACAGTTTTAATAAGTCTTAAATTTATTATTATTTAAAACATTACCTAATTATGCTTCAATCCTTAATCTTTCATAAATTTGTCCTGCTTTAATAAAAGTTCATAAGTAGAGAAAACTCCCTTAAGATAGGGACCTGTATAATTAGACAATGAAAAAAGAATCATGAATTATTAATGAAAAATACATCAATTAAACTTGTTCAGCATATAAGTGATAAATAAATTATGAGTTTTGTTAACGAATGTCCAATACTTATTGGTTAAGAAATCCATAAAAAAAATTGTCTCGAAAATTCAAGTAAAACACTTATCAATATAATTGTGATGAAAATTCACGTAAAACACTTATCAATGTGATTGTGATAAATATACGTTTTCCAATACAAATTTATCTCTTTTGATTGCTTAACCAATGCCTAAGGACATCTTTAGCACATTTTTGAACTCAAAAAAAATAAAAACGAGCTCAACCTTTTTCGCTTATACATTTTAGGTGTATGGGGTTCCATGAATACATACACCCCATTATTCATTAGCGATTACATTTCAAATAGTATAACCCCACAATATGACAAAATTCACAAATAAACACTACGATCTTCCTACTTTGTCTTTGTCGGCATCTTCTTTCTGGGAGCCTAATTTGACAATGTCTTCCACCAATATTTTCCCATCTGTTTATGATTAAAAAAATGCACATAATAGCTGTCACTCATAGACAGTTGAACAAATTTTCAAATTAAGATATTGGATCATTTAAAGGTCAC
This sequence comes from Cicer yamashitae, assembly GCA_037974755.1. Lineage (NCBI taxonomy): Eukaryota > Viridiplantae > Streptophyta > Magnoliopsida > Fabales > Fabaceae > Cicer > Cicer yamashitae. Next base: position 3,242,190 of record JBBPBQ010020321.1, on the reverse strand, counting down.
AGTTACATGGATTCTCTGAGTCTATGTGTTAGCAACATAATAAAGTTTTTAAACTGCTTTGAAATTCTTGCAACTCAATCACCCAACTTTTAATGTCTTGGTTAATTGTTATTGTTATGCGCATGCAATCAATCAAATCATACTATACTATATTATTATTTCACCATGTTAGTTCCGAAAGCTTGTCCCCAAATATCTACAAAGTGAAATGTGATTAAGTGTATAGGTAAAATTATTTTACATTGATCATACATATAAAAAAATTATTTTAAAGCTATTCATAACTGCTCCTCATCCATATTCAGTTTAATGCATTTTCAAATATAAATATGGAAGAATTTTAAAGAACCATGGCATGTAGGCAATATATCTAGTTCAAACAAGCATACGTGGGGTAATGGAATTTTGTATTGTTTCTAGAGAAAATGACACTCTTCTCAAGTTGTGAAGAATTTGATTTATCATCGAAGTCCCACATGGGTGACATGGCTTCAGAAAATGTTGCTGACAAAATGTGTTAAGAGTCCCACATTGGATGAGAGAAAGTCTGACAAAGTGTTTATAGGTGGTGGGTAGTCTCACCCTATAAGCCATTTTTGTGGGGTTATGTAGAGCTCAACTCAAATTTTAAGATGATATCAAAGTCTATCCAAGATCAATTGGTCATTGCATCACAAATGCCTTCTATTAAGGAGCCGTTGCATGGCTCCTAAAAGATAGTGCAAGGAAGAAAGCACAAAAGAGCCGAAAAAGAAAAGAAAAGCTCAAAAAGGAAAACCTCATGTTGCATTAGGTTTTATCTTTGTGCTTTTGTGGTATTAGATTAGTTAAGTGTTAGTTGCATTAATTGGATATGGCACATCAGCGATATTCATATTTGATATCTCTTGGTGCAGGATGAGAATAAGGAGGAAATTGACAGAAGAACTAACCACTATCCTTAGAAAGGTTGCTGACAAGTTCATGAATTCCTTCTTTTCCCAAAGTATCCTTCAGATACATAGCAGCAGATACAACCTCCTCAGGTGACACTTTCCCATCATAATCCCTGCCAGAACATGGCCAAACATTTAAATGACAATTAGTTCAACAATTACCTTTTTTTTATTGAAATTTCCAATAATTACCTATGAAGATTTATATGGGAAAAGCAATAAATAACTATATCCATGTAATGATGCTTCGTAAACTTTACACATTACAAATGTATTGAATTTTTGGGATTAATTAATTTTCAGGAGAAGGAAAGGGCACAAATTTCGGCCTATTAAGGCTCCCAAGTGATGAATTCAATCACACATAGAACGTGAATGGATAACAGCATTTGGGGAACCTTGTGGGTATGTGAGTAGTGGTTATTTCATGGAATGTAAAATCATTTCATAGATAGCTAAAAAGAAAGTGAAATAGGATTTGGAAAATCTTGTGAGTGGTAGATTTTTTTTTTTACTGTGTGGTAGATGTTTTACACGTGAGAACGTTTGATACCCAAATGGCTTAAGGTCGAAACTCTAGATCTCTGGTAGCCGACAACAGGATCCTAGATTCTGATGCTTGTGTAATATTTAACTACTATTAGTCTAACGCTCAAGCCTTGCAAATTTTAATTATGATCTCATCATGAATTTATGATACCAGTAATAAATATTTTAACTGTTTATTCATTGGGATTGCATAATTGAGATTGGAGATAATATTTACGGTGGATGGGCCAAATAACTGTTAGCAGAGTAAATTTGGTATATTCTTCTGAGAATTGTGATCTTCTCTGGGTGTTGGGTTTTTCGATCCTACCATGCTGTTTATATCAGACAGAAAGCTTGATTTGCAAAAAGGAACAGCCAAACCGGGACGCAGGAGTCTAGTCTAGTCCTATTGACACCTTAACAGATCCTAAAATTGATGTAACTGTTATATACTTCATGTCAATTGAAGATTGATTGGCAAGTTTGAATTATCCACAATTACTAGTAAATTGTGAGCCAGTTCTTTGAATTTCTTTGGAACAGGTCACTGATAAAAAATAATAGCAATTATCACGGGATTCCCCTTATAACAGGCTAAAAGGTCCCTTGTTCCTCTGCCATATTGTCCTTAAATGGATTCTGCCATTGAAGTTGGCTAACTGCCTTTTTGTAAGAAAATATCATAATCAAATATTCATAGAAAGAAAACAACAGAAATTAATCATGGTTCCCAAGTATATAACACACTACATAATGTTCTCTCAAGCAAATATTTAACCAAGAAAAAAAACCTGTCTAGTAACCGCCAGCGATCTCCAATTTTAGCATCAACATCATCAATTTCTTTTTCAAGTGTCTGGAGCATAGCATCAACCTAAGAAGCATATAAAATTCCTATCGCTGTCAGTTATTTCCAGTTTCAGAATGTAATTCAGGCTGTCTGTTGATGATTAACAGATAATCTGTTTTCACTTTGTATTTTATTTATTAAGTGGCATCAAATAAAAACTAGAGGGTCATAGAGTTACCTTGTCAACAAGTGCTGAAGAAACCTTGTCACTAATAGCGACCTCCATGGCACCATCACTATCCTTCCTTGCAGCTTTATAGGCCTTTTTAGCTTCCTGCTCACCTTCAGTACCTTCTCTCCCTACCATACTATTATACAACTCCATCTGCACAGCGGTAGGTTAGAACTGATTTTGTATGTAAGAAAAACTGGGCATGATAAATAGCTAGTTGAGGATGTAAGAAAATTTGTTACTAGTCTGTGGACTGGGCTTATCCTCTTACACACCAGTATAGTTAGCCTACTTTATGTGTGTAGTAGATACAGATACAATAAGCCCAATCAGTCATAATAGGTACTCTTCAACAACTAGAGTAAACATTTTAAAAATCTTTTCTCAAACAACAAAAATACAATAACACTATGATGTAGATAACATCAAGAACCAATTGCTTCTAAAAATTGCATTTACATTATCTAGCAAATAATTTTTTTAATAAATTAATGTTAAGAATGTAGAAAAAAGTTAAATTACATTAAAAAGGAAAATTCAACACATACACAATTCAAGAAAGGAATTGCCCTTTGAGTTTATAGACTTTGAATGCCCATAATATATTCACTACGTACTTTCCACCCCACAGATCAACTCTACTGTCTACATACCTCCTTTCTAACAAGCCTCAAAAACTCTTCGCGTTCTCTGCTCACCGACTGAAAAATTATCAGACAAATCATTGAGTCCAAGCATTTACCGAAAACTTTTAATAGTTGACAAGAATAAAAATAAGTTTTCCTTACAGATGCTGATGCTAAAACAGCTAATGCTCGACTGATCTCACAGAGTTGCTCCTGTTTTTCCAATGCCTTTGACTTTACCTCTTCTCGTGCTTGTTCGTTCGTTGAAGCCATCTTGTTCATAGCCATATTCCTTTCACCACCAATAGATTCTGTCGCTTTGGCCAGCTCCTCTTCCTCTTTATCTTCCTCCTCCTATTAAATATCTCATAACCATCAATCTCAAATCTAAAGCAATAAGTATACCGATAGCTTAACAACTTCAACAAGAAAATCAGCATATAACACACAATGTTGATTGGGTGACAATAGATGAAAAAATCTGTTACATAGAACTACATTTTTCAAAAATGTAGGCTACCACAATAAATTTATTTCTCTCCCCATCTTCCACTCTCACTTTCTTACTAGTGGACATCATTACATATACATATGTAAAATTCTATGTTCCTGCCACTAGTTATTAATCACAAAGTTAAAGTGAAATGAAGCAAGGTTTTTTACAAATCACTTTAAAAATATAATAATGGAAAATGGAAATCACCAACTCATGCCTCCCTTGCAAAACACAACTATCTCAGATGATGGCAAATATAATGCATAAAAATTAACCTTGATTAGCTCCTCTTGCATTTCAAGATATTCCAACTTCCTCTTCGTTTCCGAAACAGGATCTCCAGATGGCAAAGCTGCCACACCAACAGTATCCACAACCTCATCTGGCAAAGAAGAGAGTGTAGCTTGAACAGCCTCCTCTGGTTTCACCTTTCCTGAGATAGAAAATGCTCTACAGAGAGAATGAGATGACTATGCCTTTCCAGAAGGGAAATCCTTAAAATCGATAGTATTTCAACAGAGAAAATATTAAGATACCTAGAAAGAATCAAGAGGGAAGATGGGAGAGAATGGTTGAGAGACAGATCCAGCCAGTCATTAAGCTGCAACGAAATGTAAGTAAAATATACTACCGACAAACATGGAATTTGTTTTAACAATTCAACTACAAGATGATGTCTTTTATTCAGCATGAAGAATGTACCCAAACTATATTATGTAAATGTCAACTTAGTCCACTTCCTTTTCTAAAAATTTATTATTGGAGTTATTAATCGTACACTCTATCCTAATACACTATTTTTAGTCCTGTGGATTTAAGATTTTACATACAACCCTTGTTTTTAAGACATTACTTTTGTTATTCACTCAACACAATAGCATTTGAGAATCTTGAGTGTTGTTTGAGTTATATCTGATATCAATGATTTTCAGTTAAAATTGATTAGAAATAAGTTCAATAAGAAGAAGGTCCTCAAAGTAGCAATTATGAAAAGATAAAGTTTCTGAAAATTGCAAAAATGGGAAGATAATGGTTCAGATTTCTGAAAGTAGCAATTATGGCCAGTTTCTCATTCACAAGAATTTCTCAGCCAGTAAATTAACACAATGTTGGAGATTTCATAATTGAGCTCCAGAAAACAAATTCTGTTTAAACATTTATTGTTAACCTGTTGCCGCATTTCTTTCACTGAACGCAATCCAAGCAATCCTCGATCTCTACAAGCTTGACGAAGCTCTGCTTCTGAAAGAGACTCCACACCTTCTTCTTTAATGAGTTTATCATCATTCTTGATCCTGCCAAAGCCAAAAAATTTCAAATCTATATTTTCAAAATAACAATGAAGATAATTGACTGAATATATTAAATTTCAATTAAGAAATACTTTAGTTTTCACAGCACATAGAGCTTTGGACATGTTCTGAATAATATTTCAATGTAGAGAATACAAACAATAATCTGGATATATAGGCTAATTCTAACTAATGGATGTAATACAATATCTCCTAATAATAACATAATATTTTTCTAATAACTAGAGATACGATAATAGTCACATATTTACATGTTACAGCACTCCCCTTCTAGTTGGTGAATGAACATCTAACTAATGGGCCTAATACAATATCTCCTAATAGTTACATAATATTCTTCTAATAACTACAAATACGATGATAATCATTAATCACAAATATACAACACTCCCCCTGAAGCTAGTGAATGAACATCTACCGTTCTCAGCTTGCAAGTTGGTTGCTTGAATCGTTTTGTTGGCAATCCTTATGTACTTGCAATAGCAAGTACCCACAAGGATAATACTCAACTACTAACATGTAACTTACAACATCGATTGTTTCTTACTGCAGCAAAGTCACATCATCAGGACTTGGGAGGAAACGTACTATTTTTCAGTTCACTATCAACATAAAATAAAACAACAATCCCGTGTATCTACTTCCTACAACTCAGTTATGCACTATAATGATACAAAAAAGTAAGTGAGAAGGCAAACATTCATAGATTGGTGTAACATGTATAAGATATGTATTATGTACAATGCTTGGAAAAAAATCCTTATCAACACCAGATAAAAAGAAAAATCTGACACGTAGCATTAAATGAAACTTCCCTAACTCTTCTAACCTATAAGAGCTAATGATTATATACATACACCAGAATCAGAGTCATCCCAGAAAGGAAAAAAGGAATCAATGAATCTTACTCCTGTAATCTTTTGCGGAGCATATAACGCAAATATGCATCAGTACCATATGGGCTGATACCCATGTATTTACACATATTTACCAAGCGAGGCCTGTTTATCCATTTTAAAAACCAAAAGACATATTAGCATAATGATAATGGAGATCCAAAATATAAGATTCATAACAGAAGAGCACACTTAGTTGAACATAACCAATGGTAGAAGGACCAACCTGCTAATGTTATCCAAAGTGAACTCATCATTAAATAATTTGGCAAATCCTAAGATCTCATCATTTGAAACTCGAGCACCTGTTCTGACCTGTTCCATTAACAAACTAAATACTAACATAATATAGCAATATTCCCCATAAGATGATAGCTGAAATATAAAATAGCTATATTACGAAGAGCATGATTGACCTTGTTCATAAATTCATCAAGATCTTCTGCTGTCTGCTTCATTTCTCCACTTCGCGAATTCTGAATCTCCTTTGCCATTTCTTTCACAGTATCTTGAAGAAACTTAGCATATTCTATTCTTGCATTTAGCCTTCTTTTCAATGCCTCCTACAAGTTAAGCCTTCCCAAAATTGAGATAATAAAGCACGCCAGCAGTAAGGCAGGTAATGTTTGATGAGTACATTAATAATTACCTGTTCTTTCATCTTATCCTGGAAAGTGGAAGGCAGCATGTTGGGGAACAGTTTCAGGAATACTGGCAACAGAAACTCCATGAACGGAACTATGATAAATACAGCGAAAGGAACTAGCCTGAAAATATCGGCCGTTGTCCTCGTGAGTTGCTGCCTCTCCCTTCTAGAAAGACTCTTTCCATTGGCAAGTTTCAACAATAATCTAGAGCTTATCCTAACATCAGCCCAAAGTAGTTTCGTACCAAACCAGTAGTGTTGCAGAGTAGATTTAAATTCATCTCTGTAATGACTTAACTTCTTTGCCCAGTCATCCCTAGGCAATGGAAAACCAGAGAAGTTTCATCATACACATAATTATATCACACACAAAAACAAGAGGTGGTAAATTTTTTAAACCTGCTCATTGACAAAATAGCTCTGAAAGTTGGACCAATGCCTAGAATCTTAGCCCATAATCTCTTCACAATAGATTCAGCACTCTTATGGGGTTCTTGTACTTGTTTAGCCTTAGCTTTCGCTTTTACAGTACTCAAGTCTTCAACAGCCTCATCACACTCCTCCGGCGACGCTTCCTTCTTCTGCTTATTATCAGTTTGATCATTTCCCCTAATGCTGCCACCCAATCTAGATTGATTGGCAGCAGCTGTAGAAATGTAACGCAAACAACATGACGTCCACCCCAATCTTGAAAGAGAAGCTAACTCTATCTTCTCGGTTCTAATTCCAAAATTCGAAACTCCAAAGGAACTATGCAAATACAATCTCGACACGGAACAAGCTGCCAAATCATCATTGTTGACAGTACACAAATTTCTTTCCTGTGGATATCCATATCCCGTAGTTGCAGACGAAGAGAAAGGAAACCAACTAAAACCATCAAATTCACAAGATTCAAATGGCTGACCAAGCCCAACATTTGAGAATCCAAGAATAAAGCTAGTATGTTGACTAATCAAGTGATTGAACAAAAGGTTATTTTTCTTTTGCAGAATCACTCTTGAAGCCATAACAACAAATTATAGCCTTTGATGTCACTTTTTCCTAAATAAAACACTTAATAATAAACCAAATGGCTTCCATGCCAGTAATACAAATCGCATAAATTACCACCTGCAAAGTGAAATTAACATTAACTTCTATTTTGGCTAGAAAGACTAATTGAATTGAATTCAAGCTTGTGAAATAAGAAACGAACCTTGTAGATGGAATTTGTTGGTGAAAACAAACGACGGAGTAAAGAGTCGCTGTGCGGTGAAGTTATAAATCGAGAGTTACCGGCAACGAACCGCCGGAGCCTGATCGAGAAAAATGCGCGCGCGCGATCATGCGTATTACACGTGAGTAGTCGTGTGTGAGAGGAAACGGACAGAGTGACGAAGAAGGAACTACAACATTCTCCTTCTTTTGATTTCAATCTTTTTCTGATTCATTCATTCATATTCATATTCATGCATTATTTATTCACTTTGACATAGTGCATGTTTTGCACGAACAATAATTCAGAACTATCTTATTATTCTTACTTTCTTAATCGGTTTCACCATTAAGAAATTCTAATATAAAATTACAAATAATCCACTCTAGTTGATCATGTCTTGGATTTACTTAAATAGTGAAGATCTATTGAGATTTTCAAATACTAAAAATCCAATACTCAAATTTAAAAAATAAGTGAGTTAAAATAAGTGCCGGTATTATATTTTGATTTCAATTTTTATAAGTGATTTAAAATATTTGTCAACTTATCTAAACCACATTTAATATATTTTTTCATAATGAGACTTTTCATAATGAAGTGATATAAATATTTAGAGAAACTCACAAGCAACTGTGATCACTTAAAGACATAGCGAAATTTCTTTTAATTTAGTAACTAAGAATAAAAATACAAAGTGAATGAATCATAACGAATAGCACGGTAAAATAAAATATAAAATATTATAAAGGTGCAAAAAGGATTACAATTTTATTATGACTAGAAGGGATCAGTATATTCTGAACTCTCTCAAAACCTATTATGAGTATATTCTCACTTAGCTAGCTGCCTTATATAAGCATATTCTCAGTTCCTTGGTTGCTCGTGCGAGTCAAATCATCAAAAGGTGAATTTCAGATTTGCAAAACGTGTACACTACTTGAACTTTTTGTTTATATAAGCTAAATATACTTTTTTTAAAGGATCATTACAATGAAAAATGCTTAACAATATACTCTTAATGTGAAAACCACAAACCAAGTAATAATGCCATAATTTCATCTTCGTGACATTTTTTTTTTGACAGAATCAAAACTGTTGCATTTCAAACTGAATAATAGGGACCAATACGTTGTAGAATATCACTATAAGTCTATATAACTTGAGAACTAGCATTGAGTTATTAGTAGAAGACCTTAATTTTGTTCTACAATCCTCTAAAATAGATCCAAAACAGTATCATCATCACCATCGTCCTCCTCCTCATCATCATGTTTTTTTATTGAAATTAGCAACCACTAGTTTAGAACTAGCTCCTGAATCCATTGAATTGCATGCCAAAGGCCTAAAGTCTCACCCTCACAGAACATAGCGTCTTTGCTGCCACAAACTCGCCTTTGTGATTCCTCAAGCATAATCCAATACCCACAGTATAATGGTTTGGAAATGAAGCATCAACATTGCACTGATTAAAACCATGCCAAATGCTCCTGCAAGTAGCAGCAGTGGTGCACCGCAACTAATCATCAAAATCATGCATAATTGAGAAAATCAAATCTGGCAAATCTTCAAAAACCAGTAACCTATCAAAAATTAAATTCCATATGCCCAGATGTTTCCAGCATTGCACTTATATAGGACACGAGACAAACACATTAAGTTAAGAGCGCCTGGTGTAAAAATCGTCGCATTCGCTAACCAAGGCTCATACCAAAGATCAATATTTGTTACGTCACCAATTCTCAATATCATTCTTTAATCAACACTTTTGCCATACAATGCTGCACCGTGAATAGCTTGGATTACGCCAAAATGAGCATTTATAAAGTCCCATTGGGAAAGTATTTAGCTCTGATTATCCTTGTCAACATAGCATGAGGCTGTCAATAAGTATTGGGGAAAAAATATATGATATCATAAACAATAAGTATTTTTCACCTGACTTTGCAATATAGGTGGGTAGAGAGGGCAGTGAAACCATTAAATCAAGTAAGAGAGGGCAGTGAAACCATTAAATCAACAAAAAAGTACTCAAGATAATATTAGGTCCCGTTTACTTTGTGAAATTATTGTGTTCATTTTCTAAAATGTATGTCCATTTTATCTTGATGAGAGACTCGTGAAGTGAACCATTGTTGTGGAGAATAGATGAAATTTTAGTTAATGAAGATACATTTCCAAAATAATGAAATCGGTTTTTTTGACATTTTCATTATTTCTAGAAATGTATACAATTTCACTTCAAGAGAGTCTCTTACCTCATTGTTAGCAAGTAAAATTAACACAAAGTTTTTTAAATGAAAATAGAGAATGTTTTCACAAAATAAACGTACCCTTGAATATGAATGATCCAAGAAAGCCTTGCTTCTCACCTGGTGAACTTAGCTCTGCATAAAGGATTTACTAGACAACATTCATTACATGAAAGAATTGTCTCCCTCCTATGCAACTCCAAAACAGAAATATCATTAGATATTACTTATATGAAAGGGCAATAATATTACCAGATATTTTAGGAAATAGTTAGGATAACCTTATCTTGTATCTTCAAAATATGAGCCTCAACCATCTTTGTCTGACCATGGCCTTTACCATCGTACATAAAGTCGGATACACAATTCCAAGGGATCATGATAGTCCTAAATGTTCTGTTTAATTTTATCAAACAAGTAATAATATTAAAAAGGGTCTTGCTAACAAGTGCCCTTAGGAAGGGCACTTGTTAAGGAATCAAAAGTAGAAGTTTTACCTTGAAAACAACAAAATTTAGACTTTTAAAGAGTTGAAAACACAATTTTCAATATATTTCCATTTTTGTTTCTGTAACAAGTGCCCCAAAGGGCACTTGTTAGCATTTTGCCTATTAAAAATGTAAAACAAACAATAAGCATATCTTATACCAAATCAATGAAGTCAAGTAGAAACCGCAAATGCATACAAAGGATCTAATTCTCTTACCTTAACATAATTCCTTCTTCAAAGCAGAACTTAGCATTCACCGAACATTCGGTTTTCTTCTCTAAACTGAAATTTGGTCCAACAAATAAAGCAGTGCAATACAAGTCTTTTGCAGGTCATTCTTTATGGCTCTATGAGTCAGTGTAAAGCACATAGATCTTTGTCACAGGCTTTCTGAAATCAATTAAAGTTTAATAGTCTGTTTACTGTACAAATTTATTCAGAGATCTTATTGAAGTTAACGATACATTCTTACACTACAAATACAAAGGTTGTTACATTGGAAATTTACGGTGACAGAATTGATCAAACCAATGTTTTGGAGCAGCTGGATGAATATTAAACACTCGTGCTACAAATTTCTTTTCGCTGTTAGTGATCATATTTCCGATGGAATATGTTTTACAAGACAGACCCTTTTCTATAAGCCACATATGGAATCTAAACCTAGGTATAATTCGATCCTCCAAGTGATAATGCAACATTGCTGGAAAATTTTCCAGATAGTCTAAAGTTGTTCCCATTTCCTTGTTGAAGAAATTCACCTTCCGCTCTATAATTTCATAATTCTGGTTTAGTATCCACGGGGTTTTTCTTACCATCAGGCAGAGCTTCGAGAATTCAATCTTAGAGCGTAGAAGGCAGTCGAATCTTTCTTGTAACTCGCTGCTTGTGCCATGCAAACGATCCAAAAGATTCATAGTCAAGGCATTTTCTCCAAAGCCTAAGCCATGCAAGAAATTTAATTTCTTAATGCTATGAACTCGAGTTCTCGAAACGAGAATTCTCCTCAAACCATCTTGATAATCTTTATCCCGATCTTCATTTGAATAGCTCGTGATATAATCCGGTAATAACCGATGGTCTCCGCCCTTGATTTTATCAAAGAACCATTCCTGCAAACCCAAAGCCCTCATCACATTAGGAAGATTAACCATTTTATTTGTTCCCAACACATGGCCAAAATTTTCCCTAACATCCTCCAAATCTTTAGAACTAATGCCAAAGTGTTTCAACAGCTCCAACACGTTAATCACCAGCTTCTCCAAATCAAGCTTTAAAAATTCAGGGCATAGTAGAATCAACAAAGCCACTTCCTCCTTCTTTGCACCAAATTTACAAAAATACTCTAGTTTATGTACTAACTCCTCTTCTTTGTGTTCAACAAATATACTCTTATTCCTCCCCATGAGTTCTCCTACATTACCCTTCCATCCATTTAAATTGAAAAACAACCGCAATTTTCTACAAACCTCATGCCAAGAATCTACATTCCCTTCAATAGAACTAGCCAAAGAAAAATCCAAAAAAATCAACTTTAGATCACTAAACAACCCATCAATTCCAACAACACCCATTTCACCTTCTTCCTCAACCAAAACAAAAGGAAACGCCAAACATATACCAATCACTTCAACATTACCAAAACCAAACCTTTTGAAACCACAAAGCCTTGATTTCAACTCTTCACCACTTCTCCGAAATATATAACTCTTTTCCATGTACAACACACCCAATTTTTCCCAAGGAAACCCAAAATCAGAAAGTGTACAAGCAGCTTCCAAAAGGGTCCCATCTTGAGAAAAGAAAACCTTATCATTAGGTAACAAATCAGAAACCAAGTTATAATCTATGCCTATGCTTTCAAAAAAGACTTCAAATTCGTTAATGGGGTGGAACCTAAAGACCTTGTTAATGTTTTTGGAGAAAGTGGGCGCGGAAAAATTTACCTTTGAAATGAGATTGGTGAGGGAATAAAGAGTGTTGTTGCTAATTTGTTCTGCATATGTAAAGGGTAAGCACCTAGTGGCGTGGAGGTAGTCGGTGAGGGCTTTCTGAGCTTCTTGAATGACGAGGTTTCTGTGTCTGGTGGGGATGTTAGAGAGATTAGGGAACTTGGTTCTTGTGGCGATGGAAAAGTGGCGGTGGAGGAAGAAGGACATGCCTCTATTTCTTTTCAGCTTCCCGTAGCCATGGTTGCAAAAAGCAATAAACCTTGCACATCTTCTGACATGATTTTATAATTGGTGTTCACTACCATTTGTCCTTAGGGCATAGTAAGGGTCCGTTTGATGGACCGAATAGGATAAGGACAGGATAAGAGTTATCATGTCATTTGATGTGCACATAATAACAAATTTGATAAAACATGTATTTGATACACAACATATAATAAGATGATATGATTTATATTTTGATAAAATGACAAATTTGTCCTTATAATCTATTTAATTTTTTTTCTTATACACAACATATAACAAGATGATATGATTTATATTTTGATAAAATGACAAATTTGTCCTTATAATCTATTTAATTTTTTTTCTTTCAAAATAACATTCATGTAATTTTTTATAAATAAACAAAAATGCTAAAAAATGTAAATAATTTATGAAGTAATTTTTATATACTTGAAAAAATTGTGATTTCTCTATCAATCACAATTGAAGAATGACTCATTATCATAAAAATTGTGATTTCTCTATTTATCACAATTGAAGAATGACTTACTATCATAAAAATATAAATAATTTATGAAGTAATTTTATATACTTGAAAAAATTGTGATTTATCTATCTATCACAATTGAAGAATGACTTAGAGTTTGTTTGATTCAAATCCCAAAAATTCTATTTTAGTATTTTAAAAATTAAAAATTAAACAATTTGTTTGGATTACTTGTTTTTAAAAACTATTTTGTAAAACTATTTTAATATTATACTTTTTAAAACTAAAACACAATCAAACAAACCCTTACTATCATAACATTATCTCGAAAAGAAAATAATTATTATTTTTTATCAATATTTATTATAGAATAAAATAAATAAGAAAACAACCAAAAACATCATATATATATATATATATATATATATATATATATATATATATATATATGAAAAGAGGAAATCAATCTGGAAGAGTGTCACAGATAAGACCGAATATTACTTACTAGAGGAAGAGAGAAAAGCTAACGACTATACCCGATTGAGAATGGATTATTTTAACTCACCTTAAATAGGATAGGTGTATCATATCCATGTAATTTTTTAATTGTTTTGTTCAGAAAAAGTCTTTGTAATTTTTTAATTGTTTTGTTTTCAGAAAAAGATAAGTAAGATTTGATAAAATAAATTGTTTATACCATTTATATTCAATTAAAATTTATTATTAAAACACTTTCCATAACAATAGGACTATATTTCCGTAAGTTTAACTCAATTTACAAATATTGATATCGTTAAGTGAGAAGATATCTTGTCTTGAGTTCCAATTCGAGACATCATAGTTATGCGAGTTAATTATGATGTAATTTACCATCTCTTCTAAAACAAACAAAAAATAGTACTTAAGTTATAGTTCAATTAATAAATACTAATATTGTTATGTTATATATATATATATATATATATATATATATATATATATATCATATTTTGTATTCGAACTCGTAACGTCACAGTGTACGTGAATTTTTAGTGGTATTTATCATTTATTCTACGGACAAAAATATCACATTGGATTAAACATCTTCAATCCAACTTACTTGTAATAAAAGTGATTTTTTTGGAAGAATAAGTATTTGAATTAAACTATATTTTTATTTTAATCCCTATAAATTTTACTAGCAAAAATACATATTTGGTCTTTTAAGTTTAGTTTAGTTGCTGTTTATGTCTTTTGAATTTATTTTTTTTCGATTTGATCAGTTAAGTTATGTTCAGTTTGCACCATTAAGATTTAAGTTATATTAAATTACACATGTGGTCATTTGTGTTTGACCATTTTTTCGAATTATTGTCATGAAATGTTAAGATCAAAACATCACACTCAATTAACTATCGAAGCTACTTTGTTAGCGGAGAAAGTTAATGACATCAATTACGTAGATAAAATTTTATTAACAAGTTTATAAGGCTATACATATGCTAAATGATTGTAGAGATAATTAAGAAATATAGTCAATTTATAAGGTTTTATGAATGCTTTCAAAATAATTAGTATGAGGTACCTATTGTTGTATCATTTGATGAGTTTCTAATAATCATTTGGTGAGTTTCTAATGATCAACGGTTGAGAATACTTTGAGGTATATTGGTAGGAAGTTTTACGTAAAGGCGAGATATGTGTTGTTAGGTAGTAGATGACTTATCTATCAGTATCAACTTGATGTTAGTGAATCCACATGTTAGAATTAGTTGTAATTAGGTCTCATTGCCTTTATATATTGGTTGCATAGTTGGGTTATTAAACTACATGTAATTTATGTGTCGATTGTTAATTATGTTGCTATGATGTAGGGGTGGACATCCGTTCGGTTTTGGTCGGACTCAATTGAAAATAGTGATTCCGAAGAAAATAACGGGTGATGATTTAAGACCATCTATGACCGTTTGAGGCGACAGATAGGAAAAGTGACGGGTCTGACGATTGGCGGCTCAAGAAGACGAATTTGTTAGATTTACTGCTTTTATATATCTCATCACTCGTCTCTCTTGTGGTGCATGTTCCACTTTATTGCATTGCCTATGAGAGTGATTGACTTCTCAAAACCCTCTATTTGCATTGACTATGGTATTAAATTATGGATTTTAGTTTCTCTTTAGTCGATGGAGTTTTAGAAGTTTGAAACGCAGGATTAAAAAATCAGGAAAATGGAGGAGATAATTCAGAAAAATAGAAGACAAATAAGGAATATGGTAGTAAAAAATGATACTGACATAAGATAAAGGAAGGAGAAAGAAAGTGTTGTAATTGATAAAATTAATTATTAATTGTTTTTAATTATTAGTTTAAAAGAAGCAGAAAGTAATTGGCCGCCACTTTACTTGCCTCATTTATTTACCAGCGCATGTCTTCTTGGAAATGGCCTAAAGCCTACAAAGTTTTTTTTTTTTTACTAAAGCTTGCAAAGTTAATACTCTTTCCATTTCACAATGTCTCAAAATTAAAGTTATTTATAATTTTTAATATAACTTTAATAAAAAAATTCATATATTATATTTTAATGATTATTATATGCACAATTTTTAAAATATTATTATATTTTACATTGATAATAGTGAAAAATCTATCAATAGTTAAGATGCGTAGTTTGGTAAAATAATTTATCTCTTTTTACTAATTATTGCATTTCTTAATATGTGTCAGAAAACTCTAAAACAACATTTATTGTGATACGGATAAAGTATACTTTAAATGTATACTTACTTAACTACTGGTAATTTTTAAGAGTTCCAACTTTCGAGACGAGACTGTTCAATATTTTAATACTCTTATTTGTTGCATTAGCACCTATTATGCTATTTCTATTATATATATCGTGATTTTCATCTTACAACTAACATTGAGATATGCTATAGTGAAAATGAGGCGATGAAGCATCGTTATGTGGTGATGAGACTGAGAGTCTGTGATCATTAGAATTGAGTTACATCATACTTTTACAAATTGACACAAGAGATTAGCATAGTCTTACAATTTAATAACTTTTACGTTTAATTTGATATTCTTTATGAGATAATAAAAATTTGTATTTTATAAATTAAGTAGCAAAGTTTTCATATTTGGTAAAATTTTCAACTATTCTTCACATCAATTCTACAATTACGAAAAAGGGTTTTCTAGGGGCGAACAAAATTAGCTGACTCGACCAAACCCAAGTCACCCAAATAGGTCAATCTAGTATGCGAGCAAGTTATAGCGAGTCACGAGTCGCATGGGCTTGCACACACGAGTATATACAAATTTGAGCGATCGGGTACAAGCGAGAAAAAGAGACTCACGGTTACCTCAAACCCGACCTTTTCACTTAAAACTATAGGTATAAAAATTCAATTTTTTAGAGTGAATCTCTTAGTCTCACTTAGTTATCTCACCGCCAGTATGATAAATATATTTTATGATAAAAAACTACTCAAACACTGACAAAAATATTGAAAGTCTAATTTTTATTTTTCTTACAAAAATGAATTTGAAAATAAAATCAACAAAGAGTTAACGAAAATTCATCAACATCCTAATAAAAATTAAAAAACTCATCACCCGAACCAACTTATCTACATGACCTGGAACCTACCAAACCAAAACCGGCCTAGACTGATATTGGTCAAAATTAAACTTGTAAATTGTAGACTCAATTTTAAATAATCTAACAAAGTTGTACCAGAACCTACTCAAATCTACCTGACAGATAAGCCCTAGAGTTTTCCTAAACACCCAATCAAAATGACTACATGAATCACATAAACTACATCCCAACAAAACATATTTTATGGACTAAAAGAAAAACGGTGAATATTTTATATAAACAATATTTAAATAAAAAATAAATTAAAAAAATATAAGTAATAAAGGGCATTTTGGTAGTTTGGCACTAATAAAACCCTATATTACTTCTCCTGCAAATCCACTCGGTCTTTCTTTCTCAAAAACAAAACCAGCAATGTCACAGCAAGGTCAAATGCCGATAAATCCCATGGTTCCTCAGCGGAACCCAATGCCACCAATTCCCATGCGGGTTCCAATGCACATGCAGATGCACAACATGCCCATGCCTTATCAGATGCACATGCCATTCCGCATGCCACTCCAGGATCCATACTCCACCCAAGACCCCACCAGGAACCCCGCATACGGGAAGCGCCGCCGAGAAGAAGAGGATCCAGCCACCGCCGCGTCAGCAGAGCTATCAACAGCTAAACGCGCGAAGGGACAAGACGTGATATTCAGGATCGTTGTGCCGTCGCGGCAGATCGGGAAGGTTATCGGAAAAGAAGGTTGCCGCATACAGAAGATTCGTGAAGAGACCAGAGCTAATATCAAAATCGCTGACGCTATCGCTGTAAGTTATTTATTTTTCTTTGGTGGAATCTGTTTGGTAGTTGAGAAAGCTGGAGAAAAAATTAGGGTTTGTTTTTGGGTTTTTAAATCTTGTTTGTGCTACTAATCTTTTGTGTTCACTTGTGTTTGGGGTTTATGAGGAATTAATTTGATTGTTGTATGTTTGTGGCGGCTGTTTGGCAACTGATAAATGGAGTGAAAAAATGATTAGGATACTTAGTTTTTTTAATGAATTAATTCCGTGTTAGAATTTGTGTTTGTATCTAATCTGGGTTTTGGGGCTTGTTAGAGGAGTTGCATCTATGGCTCACTGGCAGACACCGACAGTTGACCCTGACCCTGTTAATAATTTGAGAAAATGGCAGTGATTGAGTGTATTAGTGTCGTAGTCGTGTCAATGTCTAGTTCCAGACACATCTTCATTTTGAAGTGTCATTGCTTCATAAAGTTGATTTATGTTCTCCTTAGCTGATAAACTGCCTGAGAAATAAACTCTGGGTTTGATAATTTGAAAAAATGGAAGTGATTGAGTGTAATTAGTGTTGTCGTCGTGTCATTGTTGGCTACAAGACATGCCTTCTACTGGAAGTGTCAATGCTTCAAAGAGTTGATTTATGTTTTCCTTAGCTGATAAACTGCCCAAGAAATAAACTTTGGGGTTGGGTGCAAGTTACCAGTTTCTACTATGCAATCAATTATATACTTTCTTCTGTGAAACCCCACTTCGTTTCTATGCCTTGTATCTTTCTAATGTCCGATCCGAGTTGAACTTGACAGTTGATAGTTAGAACTATTTATATCCTATAGTCTTCCTTTCTTTAGCCCAGTTTACTTGATCCACCCCCAAGTCTCTCATTTTTTTCAAGAGCCTTCATCTTATCTCTTCTAATGTTGCTTCCCTCCATCTAGGAACAATTAGTGCTTCCGGTACGCGTTTTGGAACTTCTATGCTAGATTGTTGAGAGATAAACTCCTGAAATGGGGTGGGAACTTTTCCTATGAGAAATTGGAGTGTTTGTTGACCCGCTAGACTTGAATTGTGAATAATTTGGATCAGAGGATATATTACCTTACAGTTTGATTAGGTTCAGTCTTTTTGTCGGGGTTTGACTCTTGGTCTTGCTTTAATGACACGACCTGTTCCTTGATAATATCTCTATACTGCGAAAACACACAGAAATGCCCTGATTTCCTTTGTGTTTTTGGATCCATTATGTTCTTGCGTTGTCACTTCCACAATTTCATGCCCTTAAAGGCCTGTATTTTCATTTAGCGTAGTTTCACTTCATAGGGTATGATTGATTCATTTAGCGCAGTTTCACGTCCTAATATGCCTGTATTTTCTTATGCATGTACATATTATTCCATCTAATTAGTGTTTACTGAATCCAATATCATGTTTTCCTTATTGGCAGAGACATGAAGAGCGTGTTATCATTATTAGTTCTAAAGACAATGATGAAATGGTTACTGATGCAGAGAAAGCTCTAGATCAGATAGCCAATTTAATTTTAAAGGTATGATTGATATGATGGATGGTTTTCACCTTTAACTTTCATTCTTTCAGTAATATGCATAAGTAGACACGATCTTTGAAGATTGTTGTGGGTTTTGAATTGCTGACTGTGTCATTATATCCCTTTATGATTTATGCTGAAACCCTTGACACAATATACTTCATTTATTTTTAAAATAAAATGATACAATTTGTGGTCCTTCTTCTGGCTCTAAAACCTCACAAGCACTAATTCTCGCTCTTTACTGTGTTTCTTCCCTTATGTATCCATCTATTTTGAAAAATTAAGTGGGCAAATGTTTAGTCATGAGTTGAAATGTAAAACAGTTTGTAAGCATCCTTGAAAAATGCACCAACAATTTATAGAATAAATATTAAACACTAAAAATACTATTGTTTGGAAATGAATTCACATTATTTAATATTTTCGATTTTAATGTTAAATCTATTTTTTTACCTATATATATGCATATAATTTGAATGTGACTACTTTCCTATAAGTACTACAAGTATATCCCAAGGATCAACTTTGAGTCCTTATCTTTTTTATCTTGATTTAAGATATGCTTGTTGAACATATCCAAGAGTAATTGTCAATAACCTTGTTACTTTGTTTTTGTATAAGATAGATTCGTAGTTGGAGAGACCAGAGAAAAAATAAATGGAAAGTTAGAGCTGTTAAGACAAGCCTTAGAAGCACACCACTTCATTTAAGTAGGCATAAATGAAGTATATGGAAAGTTAGTTTAGCCAGGTACATGAAGCACACAACAGATAAGTCTTATTGTTTAAGTATCTTGGATATCATACAAAATGACGAAGAGATAAACCGAAATGTCAACCATTTAATCCAAGCCTGAATGTTGATGGTAAAGGGTCAACAAGAAAATAAGTTTAGTATTGGAGTGATGGGAATTGTAACACAAGACTAGGGCAAGACATGATTAATAATGAGAGCATTAGAGGAAAACCTATTCTTGACTTTAGGTGGTTTGTATTGTGTGGAAAAGAGCCATAGAAGCATTGGTAAGATGGATAGACCCAATGGTGGACAGTCCATTAGTTAGAGGCAGAGGGAGGCCAAAGAAAACTATTGCTCCAATCAGTAAGAGAGATTCAAGTATAAAGATAAAAGATCTATCTTCAAGCATTTCATGATATAAGATATTATAGTGTCGTTAGATCTGTGTAGCCGGTCACACATGGTGGAAAAAGGTTTTGGTAGTTGTTTATCTTATAAATTTATGTGCCCCTATATATAGTCTTTTGTTGGATACAATACATGTCAATGTATCTATGCATCACAGATAAAAATATTTTTTTATGCCCAATCATTTAATTCATTTTTGTGGACCTAATCAGTTTTATGCTTGTAACTTGATAAGAGGTCTTGAGCTACTAATTAATTTTCTTGTAATTCTGACAGGCTCGGGGTGTCTTTTGGTTTTTGTGTGGCCCACTTGTCCACTATTTTAAGAGATCATAGCACACTAGTTAATAATCATGTCATTCTGTTTGGTGTCACCTGTGTTTATTGCTGTTATTGAGATGAATTAATAAAGCTATGCTCTTTGTAACAGGAAGATGATAGTAGTCTTGATACATCAAAAGTTACTGCAGGACACGTGGCTGCCAATACAATAAGACTTCTGATTGCTGGGTCCCAGGCTGGTGGATTGATCGGGATGTCAGGTCAAAACATTGAAAAATTACGGAATTCTTCTGGTGCCATGATCACCGTTCTTGCACCTAGTCAGTTGCCTTTATGTGCTTCTGCCCATGAATCTGATCGAGTAGTACAGGTGGGATGTATAAAGCCATGTTCACAAGTCATAAATTTATAACAACATTAATGGGTAACCATACAAGATAGACCAGCAAAATAACAATGTTCATGTTGTTAGTCTTTTTATAGTTTTGCTGAAATTAATGTTTGCATCAAAGTGTTGAATGATACATACCCTTCAAGATATTAACTATTAGTACGTCCATGTTCAAATCATGCTATATAATCTTTTAAAGGCATGATCATTCTCTATCTAGTTCAATTTCTTTTTGAAGAGTTCTATCCAGTTCAATTGAATTTAAATTTTCAATGCTATTTATGAAACAGGTCATACCATTCTGCTATTAATTCTGAAGACAATTCCCCTCATTTCTTCATAACTAAGCTGCTAAAATTACTAAATTTTAATACTTTTTGTTGGTAAATCATCTGATCAGCAAAGTTTGCACTTAATATGCTATGTACACCATGCAAGTATTACAAAGATGATTTGGGGATTCAAATTAGATATTTGCTCTATGCTTTGCCCTTCCATTCTTGCTGTGATGTTGTTTTCCTGCGGATTTTGACTATCATTCTTGTTGAATTTAGTTATCAGGGGATGTTCCTACAGTAATGAAGGCTTTGGAGGAGATTGGTTGCCAGTTAAGGTCTGTTAGTGAAGTTCTGTAACCTTGTTCAAATCGACTTTTTAAATTTAGTGTACCATTTTGTCTAACCTATTTATCAACTCAAATTTTGTTTAGGGAAAATCCTCCAAGACAAGTGATTTCAATCAGCCCAACATATAATTATGCTGCTGTTCGACCATCCCAACCATATCTTGACCCAAATTCAGGTTATTTAATGTTTTCTATATCAGAACAGCTTTTAGCTGCCTTTTAGCAGTTATATCAGGTTTTGAATATTGTCTTACAATCACTTCATCTCTAGGACCAATCTTGCAGTTGATTATGTTACATTTGAGATGCTGATTTCGGAAACAATGGTTGGTGGGTTGATCGGCAGATGTGGCTCAAACATATCAAGGATCAGAAATGAGTCTGGAGCAATGATCAAGGTTAGTCTTCTGATTACTTCATGTTGAAGTATGACCATACTTCAAATATGTGAGCATCAATAAGAAAGTCATTATCTTTCAGAATTTTTTTCCCCCTGTTGGATTCATGTTCAATTGTCACTTTTCATGTAAGCGTAAAGTTTCTGCATAGAGAAACGGCACCCTTGGATTTCAAAGTCGTGTATGAAACCATGTCAAGACTTGTGATCACAAAACATAGGCAAACACCCCAATACTAGTGCTGGTCCTGTATTTGTTTTTACCTACCTTATGGGTTAGAGACAAGGTTTTTGGATCTCGCATCAACTTTCCGGTGCTTACCTGGGTTACAAAATATCAATTGAAAGAATTATGTATTACTTAACTTAATAAATGTAGTGTTATAAAGCCCTTGATTTTCTTACTAGATTTAACTTATGATTAAACAGCATATAGAACAATTGATTACTTGATTTTCTTCAGCTCTAGGAAAATTGATAAATCAACTCAGTTTTTTTGGGATAAGGAGTTTGTGCAGTTCCATTATGTAAAATAAATTATTGTTCTTCAATTTTTTCTTCTTAAATTTCCAAGATTGCTTTTAAACTGATTAATCTCTTCACCAATTGGAAAATGTTGCAGGTTTATGGCGGAAAAGGTGAACAAAAGCATAGACAAATTCAATTTGGTGGTAGCGCCCAACAGGTGATTTTGTTTATCATAGATTTTTACCTTTTAATTTTTCTAAAAGAAGAAACAATATAATTTTGATGTTTGAGACATCTTTTGTTTTAATTTTTATCATTTTTTTCTAAGCCAGTTGTTCATTATTGTTATAGTTGTGGCTATTTTATTTTATTTGTCTTTTTGTCCGAGAGTTGTTATCTTTTGGCTAGTGGAAATGCAACTCAAAATGCTGAAAGTTTGCTAGTACCTGTTCCCCTGAGCTTTTTCGTCCTAAAAAATTGAATGTCTATTTTGGAGAATAGTCATCCGTTGATTAAAAATAATTGTATAGTTTACGCTATACATTCATTGAGCTTTATAATTCATATTTGTAGCTCTTATGTCAATGAAAACGATATAGAGAAGATTAGCATGGCCCCTGCGCAAGGATGACATGCACAATTTGAGAAATAGTCCAATTTATTTATTTAAAAAATGAAATCTAGATTGTTGATTTTTTTTTTAGTAAAAGTAGAGAGGGAGATGAACTGGCGGTTCGATCCCTGACCTCCCAACTCAATTGCTTCCACCTATAGGAGTCTCATACAACAAGAACTAAGTAGTATCCCATAAGGTGTGCCTAAATGGATCAAATGACATCATAATCTATTACAGGCTCTGTCGACAGATATACCGTTTAAATTCATATATCTGTTCATTGTTTAGATCCATTGGATTACTTCCGACTTATCTGTCCACCTTTACAGTGCTTCTACTAGAGAGGCGCTTTTCAGCTCAGATAAAAATGCTTATTTAATTTATTTTCTAAATCATGGGCAAAATTCTATGTCGTCCTCTTTTTACCCTTGTTCGCTGGTTTTGATCTGTTGGAATATCTCTCTCTACTCATACTGTTTTGTTGAAACTTGAATTTTTTACTAGGTAGCGTTGGCAAAACAGAGAGTTGATGAATATATATACTCTCAGTTGATACAACAATCTGGTACTGAATAATCAGCGTAAGTATTTATATAAGAATTTGGTAAATTGAAATTTTTTTAGTGAACATGAAACATTGTAATAACAAAGATTCTTTACTTTATGTAGAAACTTTTAATTGCATTTTTAAATGTGACATTTTATGGCTCTTTGATAGTGTAAAATTGTTTGCCGGTTTATTAAAATTGAATCGTTATTTTAAATGATTTTCTATAGATGGTTTAGGTCGGGATTTAATGAATTTGAAATGAAGTATTCTTGCCTTTACATTTTTGTGCCCCTACCGAACTGATTGTAAACTGTAAAGAAGGTTATAGCTTGAGTTTTCTAATTGTCTTTACTAGACAAACCATGATAAATATTGAAGATGCACCAGCCAAACCTTTATTTGTTTTTTATGAGTATAATGTATTGCTCCTTGATTTTGTTTTTGTTTTGATGTTGACCTTGTATGTTTTTTCATTTTAATTTTGGTCTCTCAGACTAATACCTTAATATGTGGATATTTTAGGGACTTATTCTTCATATAAAATAGATACCAATACTTCAACATAATATAAATAAGCCAGTATAAGGAAAATATTATAACAGTAGAGCTCAAAATTAAAGTGAATAAATAATATGAAGGAGCTTAACTGTGTGGGACTAAGATCATGTTGAAACCAATTTATATGCTTTCCAGTAAACACTGGTTGTGCTTTGTTCTAAAATTAATAGATTTCTGGTCTATTCAGTTTCCAGAGATGACAAACCTGGAAAGCCAAAATCTCAAGCCTTGTCTGCTAAACATCTGCTGTGAATCTAATCCAGCTCAGCTGCTTCACTTGATGGGGACTTATTTGTTGTTAGTAGATGTATGTTGAAATAGATGGATAGTGTTTTTCTTTTAAATATTACATTAGGGGATCCATTTGCCGATATGATGCGAAAGCTTCTTTCAGCTTGTACGACATCAACTGTTTTACATATAGTTGAGGGTATATTCATATTTGTTGGCTCTAAAGAATACAGATGCTTAGGCATGTTGCAGGTTCATTAGATGTTGGTATAGCATAGCTTTGGCGATTTTCGGGTATTAAACCCCAAATGTCATGTTTCAAATTATGAAATCATGTCTGTGACCTAATCAAACCATTCATTATCCATTGTACTTTATACACTCTCATTTATTCTTAATAGGGGTTATGATTCATATACTTTTACTTGTAAATATTTTTGAAAATTTATTTCAATAATATTTATAAATATCAAATTGTATTTTGAATACTTTGTCAATGAAATACTATTTTATAGATAAATTTAATGATGTGTTGCCATGATTATAAACAAAAAAATTTTGCCACGTCATTTTCGAATATACCTTTTTAAATTTATAAAATGGTTTCATAACATATTTACATACATTGGTTGAAATAATGTTGTGCAATTACAACTCAAATTATAGTTGCATGGATATTTCATACCATAGATTGGAACTTAAAATACATCTCGTGTGTGAATTTTAAACCTATGTGAATTTTTTTTATAATATATAGACTTATCTTAAATATTATATTACCTTTAATATAATCACACTCTTTAATCACACTCTTTAAAGAACTACATCTCATAATACTATAACACAAGAGTATTAAAAAAAAATCATATATAAATTTAAAGTGTTTTTGAGTGGTGTAATTTGTAATAATGAATTAGAACTATATATATATAATATTGACTTGCTTTACAAAATTAAATAAGGTAGGGACTATTTAAACATATATAATTTCACTCAATTTTAACACATTGGTGAATGGCGAGTTAGTTAGATTCTAAGAGTTACTAATATTTATTTTAACAAATTCTGGTTAATGTTTGTTGGTGAGTATAAATACTCATCACTCCATAAAATACAAGATGATGAATATTCTAATATGTTTAAGTTTTATACATTGATAGTATAAATATTATCAATCAATTACAATTGTTAGATTAATATAGATATTTGACTTCTATCAAAATTACCTTTAAAGTCATTCCCATTAATGATTGTAATTAGGGATGATAGTAAACTGGGCCGAGCTAGGTCTTGCTGAATCTGTCCTGTCAAAAAATTCAAGGTCTAAGTCTAGCTTGCGACCTGTCATATGCTTACTTTTTAATCTTGAGTCTAACCTTCTTAGAAGTTTGGTCTTGCTTGTTAGCCTACTTAAAGCCTATTTCATTTTAACATGTTTGAATAAGTAATCAAACATATTTTAAGTAGATTAACGAGTTAATATGTTAATGAAATTAAGTTCTATTTTGATATTTAACATTACATTTTGAAGAATATGACTTTATATACATCCTACTTAAATTATATTTTATAATAATACATCTAAATATGTCAAAAACTAAATAAGGTTAATATGCGTAAATTACTAAAAGTTGAATATATATATATATATATATATATATATATATATATATATATATAATATAATAAAAAGATCAAAATTTAATATAATAATTATAGTAGTAAAAAAATATTATTTATATTTATTTAAATAGGCAGACCTAAAAGGCTTATTATGTGGCTGTGTAGCCTGATCTTTTTAACTAAATAATTTTTTTAGAAGCCTTGACCTTATCTATTTAAAAAAAAAAAAACTGGCCTGATCTAGGCTTGATGTAGGTTGATCAGGCTTGATGTAGGTTAAGCCATAGGCCCTGTTGGCCTGACCTATTCTCATCTCTAATTGTGATACAGGGCAAAAAAATTTACGTTGAGAATGTATAACAATTAATTTTTTTCATATATCTCTATTTCTATATATAATGGAGGCATGAAAGAGTGTAAATATGTTTTTTATTTAATTGAAACAATATATTTTTTTGAACAATTGAAAAAATATATA
Source organism: Cicer yamashitae (assembly GCA_037974755.1). Taxonomy (NCBI): domain Eukaryota; kingdom Viridiplantae; phylum Streptophyta; class Magnoliopsida; order Fabales; family Fabaceae; genus Cicer; species Cicer yamashitae. Next base: position 3,215,841 of record JBBPBQ010020321.1, on the reverse strand, counting down.
TTTTTGAACAATTGAAAAGGTATATTTATCTGCCGAGCAATTTGCCTCAAAAAATTCAGCTGAGCAATTAATTATAATAATAAGTGCTTATTTTAATTAATGTTTCAACCACAAAACCCAGCTTGCGGAGATAAGCCATTCAAGCAAGCAATACGTTTGATTGTTGAAACATTAATTAATGTGACAAAGATAGTTCAACACCACGTAAATGTCAACTAAAACATCGAGATTTTTCAAAACAAACTAGAAATTACAAGGTGAGTGTCCTATGCAGACTTCTAAAAAAAATTATAAGCGTACCAATTTTTGTAATAAAATAATTTTTTTGTCAAAAAAATAATAAAATAAATTTTATTAATTAAAATATATTTATTTATCTTCTATTCCAAATATGTGTTTTCATTTAACATAGATTTAAAAAAGTTACTTCCGTTGTCCTATAATAATATTCAGGTATAATCGCTCTCGCGATCCCTTAACTTAATTTAGGTAATATTTCAGTATTTTATTTTATTTTTTCTCGATTTAGTCTTTTATTTTATTTTAAGTAACAATTTGATCCTTTAAGTCTTAAAATGTCAACAATGTTATCATTTTTTTTACAAAAATTCAAAAAATTCATCAAAATTTTTAAACAAAATCCATAAAATTAATTATCATCTTTAATATAATGCAAATTTCATCAAATTCATAACTCAAATCTTCAAATAAACTCATATTTTCATTCTTTATTTGATGAATTTGATGTTGTTGAAGATGAAAATATGAGTTTATTTGAATATTTGAGTTATGCATTTGATGAATATATGAATTTTCTTAAAATTTGTATTGAATTTTATGCGTTTTGTTTGAAGATTTTGATGAATTTTCTAAGTTTATGTAAATAAATGATAACATTGTTGACATTTTAAAATATAAATGATCGAATTGTTACTTAAAATTAAATAAAAGACTAAATCAAGAAAAAAAAGATAAAGGACTGAAGTGTTACCTGAAATTAAGTTAAGGGATCACAGAACAATTATGCTTAATATTCACATTTGCAAAAAAATTACTAGTCTAAAAAATAATATTTATTTTAGTTTTCAATGTAATTTTAATTTTTTTTTTCTAATTATACTCCAAATTAATACTATATTTATCATTTCTTTATTATTTTCTCTTTTTATTTATGATAACGGAAATACATCAATTATTAATAAGTTAATTTAATAAAATCACAAATATTTTTATTTTTGTTATATTTTCATAATTCGTGTAAAATAGTCAAATACGATAGTTATTACACGATAGAGAAAATATAAATAAATGGATGTTGTCATTTTATAAAACTAATCTTATTAATAATTGACTATTAACCAATGTGATAAAGGTTATAATATAATATAATATAATATAATATAATATAATATAATATAATATAATATAATATAATATAATATAATATAATATAATATAATATAATATAATATAATATAATATAATATAATATAATATAAAAAAATAATTAATTGAAAAAATTGAAATGACAATAAAACAAGTTGAAGACTTATTAAAATATTAAAAGTAAAAGTTTTATCTTAAAAGTGATGCAATCAACTCTTTAAAATTTAAAATTTTGATATTTTCCTTAAAAAACTTTATTTTTTTCTAATTTTTTAACATGTACTCTTAAATTACTTGTTAACATGACTCATATTTTAAAATGACATTTATTTTAAAATATACAGAATACTCTGTCTTTAATTATAAGACGCCTTTTACATATTTATTTATTCCTAAATATAATACCTTTTTGAATTTTAAGATACAATTATTATTCTCTTTTCAAATATTTCCCTTATTAATAGTACTAATAGATTGTAGGGGATATAACAATTTTTTTTTAATATATGCGAAAGTATCAGTCAACACAAATGAAATAGTCAAGTGGATTAAAACACAATAAATAAATAAAAAATTTAGATTTTTAATTATCTTAAGCCTCTCGTCAACGCAAAAAACATAGGTGGTTGATGTCTAATAAAAAAATGTTTGATTATTAAATGAATAAATACCGTACTATATTATATAAATATAGACAAAAAGAGTAAGTATTTTCTTTATCCTTAAATATAAGTATTTGTTGTATATTTTATTTTTATTAAAAAAAATTAATAATATAATTAATGTGTCTATTTTATGTATAAATATACTTAAAATATTTTTTACATTTATATATAATTAATTTTAACTTTTCATATTTTAAAATACTTAGTGGTATTAGCTATATAAAAAATTTCAAGAAGTATATTTACAATTTGAAAAGAGTTTATATTTAAGGATTATTTTTTTTCTTTCAAATGAGTGTTACTTTTCTGTCTTGTTCTATACACGAGAAATTTTTTTGGTTCCATATATAAGAAAAATTTATAATTTTAAAGATGTATTTATTGTTTAAATTATTTTATACTCTTATCTGGTTGTCTTTTTAATACCAATATGTTTATATTTTACTCTCAATTTTTTAATATTTTTATAAATATATCTCTCATAAAAAAATGTGAGACATTAACTACATTTATAATTAACTAATACAACTGTGAGGTCATGTATGTTCAAGCTAATAATATCGATATTTGTCAGCTGAGTTGGGACTTAAGAATAGATTAACAACATCCATTAATATTTAAAAGACAAACATTAAATCAGAATATAAAATTTATATAAATAATAAATCCATCTTAAAAGTCACAAATTCTTCTTATAAACATAACCCAAAAATCTCTAAAAATTTTCTTATACTACATTTGTTCTAAAATAATTGAGTTATATTTATCATTTTACATATATTAAAAAAAACTATTTTAACCAAATTTATTTTTATTTTTATAAATGAGTTAATTGTTGTGTGAGGGAAGAAGTAATTAGGACCAGAATATATAGGGAGGAATGGAGTATAGTCTAAACATTCTAGTAAATATCACATTGATAGAGTATTTATTGTAAGTTTTTTTGACCAGATATATATCTGGTGTGAGTAACTTTCAAGGAACCTGTTAGGTAGATGAATTGATGACACTGTCGATGAACCTCACACCGATTTTGGCCAAATGTGGGAATCCAATTTTGTTTTCTTAGGTCCAACCAACATTTAATCATTGTCTTGAAGCTTCACACACGCCCTAATTGGTCAATCCACACAAATACGCTACCACGTAACTCTAACTTACACCTTTGCTTTGTTAGCTATATGGTGTGAAAAATATTCTGTAGAATTAATAGTGTTTATACTTGTTCTATCATGCAGTTTTTATAGAGGATTTAAATCTTTAGAATTCACATTTCAAATATTAAATTTTTGTGTTGTATAGGTTTTTAAAGAAAACTATTATGCAAAGAGTTTTTTTTGTTTTGAAATTAAGATAGAAAAAATTATTATTAATTAAAGTAATAATAATAATTATTTTATAATTGTACTAGAGGAAATTTATACTTGATTTCTTAAAGTTGTAATAAAATTAAACGTTCGTCTGTCTTATTTTAAATGCTTTACTTATGTTTGTCTACAATTTTTAAAAAAACGATTAGTTGCGTTGGTTTCAATGATAAAATAAATTTTATTTACTCAAATATATTTATTAATTGTAGTTAGTTAAAAAATTTAATAAATTAAAATTTAATAAATAAATATATATTAGTATAAAAAATAATTAATTTTATATTAATATTATAAAATAATAAATAATTTTTTTAAAAAAAATAACAAATGAAATGAA
>JBBPBQ010020321.1:3182162-3207875 GCA_037974755.1 Cicer yamashitae | reverse complement strand
TAGACATTGATAAATATTAAAAAACAATGAGATAAATACTTTTGTTGTCACATACAAAAATACGAGACAAATATTTCTTATTAACAAATATAAAATAAATATTTATTATTATTAATATATAAAACAATTATTTTTTTTATAAATGTTTTAATTATTAGGAGAGAGTGTATTGTTTTGTTTTAATAAAACTTTTTTATGTCATCCACTAATTGCCAATCTATCATAGTCTATTTTTTAGATACATAAATGTTGGTTAGTAATTATATTAGTTTCTACAATTTAAATCCACAACTACCTTCGTAAAACTCCATCAATATTTTTATAGTTCAGCAACACTATCTATAAAAAATAAGAAAAATATGTTAATAGTATATCTCTAACCTAAAATTAGAGACAAAATTTTTGTTGTTTGTAAATTAAATGTTAAAGAACATGAAAAAAATATAATTTAACAATATTAATATTTTGGTGATTCACGAAATTTAATTACCCAAAATAAAATGACAAAATTGAATATATCTGCAACTGCAAGCATGTTGTATGATTCATTGTGTTCCAAATCCAAACCAAGCATGTACCTTTCCTTATCTGTCTTGGTAGCAAAGCTGTTTGTTTCTCCATCCTTTTTCCAGAACCCCAAGTAACTTTGACCCACCATTCTCTCTCCTCATTTTCTCACTCCAAATTTATTAGAGATTCTACCATTACTTACTATTTGTACCAACCAACACACTCACTTCCAACAATCTCTCTCTCTTAAGAACAACAAGACAAAGCAACCCCTTACTTCTCCATCAGATCTCTTTTTCTTTACACAAACCCACGAATGCTGCTACTCAACAAAACGCTATCACAACACCTGAAACGACGTCGTATGTAACCCCATCAGATGAGGTGCAAGAAACATATTTCAGACTTCAGCAGCAGCGTCGGCGTGTGCGCTACCTGTCTAAGGGAACGCCTCATAATCCATTTAGAAGCCCAGGCCCAAACCCAAGCCCAATTAACCAGACTCACCTCACGCGCTTCCGAAGAATGTTCTAGAAACTCTGAAACTAATCTTCCGCCTCCGCTGATATTTCCACGCTCCGTTTCTCCTTACGTCTCTCGCCGGAAATCTGATTACGCCAACGGCCACGGAGACCGCCCTGAAAGACTGTTTTACAGCACTCCACAGCTTGGTCCGACCTTTTACGCCGGCGATTGCGCCGTGAATTCCAACGCGAGGTCGTTGAAGAAGCGTTTGAGTAAGTTTTGGAAAAATTTCAAGTCCAGATCGGAGAAATTTCAATCTGATCCGTCTTGTGAGTCTTCATCAGCGTCGCCTGCGTGGTTCTCTTCGATTTTCCATGCTCGACGGAACCGGAAAAATCAAGACCGGACTGTTATGACGGAGGATTTTTCCGTTGGAGCACGGCGAAGATACCGTCAATCAGATCGAGGAATGTCGCCGGTGAGAACCGAGGAATTTACCGATGAATGTGATCAGTGTCCGTCTGGTAGTGGCTACTCGTCGGAGTCTTCTCCGTGGTGGAAGAGAACGCCGTCGTCAACGACTTTTACGGCGCGGCGTTCCCGGTTCGGGTACGGGAAGAATGGGTCAGGTTCGGGTATTTTTTGCATGAGTCCTCTAGTTTGGGCAAGTCCGAACCGGAGGTGGAACAACAAGGGATTGCCACCGGAGATGGCTGCGTCGGGGGATGTTAGGAATACGCCGGCGAAGCCACACCTCTCCGCAGCGGCGTCGTTTTGTGCGAACCGTTCCCGGAAACTTGCAGATTTTGGAAGAGTCAACCATAACCGTTGATTTCGTTGACCTTTTCTTCGTGACACGGTGATTTGATTTTTCTTATATTTTTGTTGCGGCGTTGTGCACATTTTCTTCTCAGTACGAAAGGGAGAAAAAACAATTTTTTTTTGTGGTTTTTAATTCTATTATTTGTATACAGTGTCAATTACATGAAAAACAAAGTCTACGTTTTCTTTTGTACTTTTTTATTTTTACCATATATATTTAACATTCAATGATTTGATTTTGCAATTGCATGAATGATCTTGATGAAGACTCTTTACATTTCTTCCTATTTTTGACATAGTTTACATTTCTTGTTGGATTAACACTATTTACATTTTTAATTATTTATTCCACTTTTTAGCTGAACGCCTTTAATTATTAATTGTTAACTTGTGTTAAATTAATTTTATATACAAATAATTATGAATATAATTAATTTGAATTGGACTTGGAAAAATAATTATGAATATTATTACTTTGAATTGGACTTGGAAAAATAATTATTAATTTGAATTGGATTTGGAATAAAATATTCAATGAAAACTTATTTATGAAATTGTATAAATTAGTTAATAGAATTTAAAATAATTAATTGAAGTGTCTATTTTTAGTCGTATATGTGTTGAGAAATATAAATAAATTGATAAATAATTTATTTATTTAAAAGGAAAATTGATAAATAAATAAAAGAGTAACTTTGGTGGCGTGTAATAAGCTCTGCGTTGATGAGATTGTACTTTGGATGTAGAAAATCGGATGTTACCAAGTATTACTATGTTGTAATCAAGATTGAATTAACGCTTCGAAGATTATAAAGAAACCTATTTGTAGATTGTAAAGAACTTCAAATGTTGTCTTTTTTTTGGTAAATTAAAAAAAAAAAACGAAACGGGAACTTGAATGTCGACAATTAAAAAATTAATATAAAAAATATTTGATGAGATAAAAAAGAATGATAATGATCCCACCCATGTTGGAGAAGTGTGTGTAAACCTTTGAACAAAAGTAAGATAGTGCTTATAGGAACTCAACGAATGAATGAAGTACAGATTGAAAATGAAGAATGATTAATAATTATTAACAATCAATTACACTTGAGAGTTTTTAAAAAGTATTGGAACGTTGGGGGAGTGGTAACTTAATCCTAACACTACTTAAAATTGGTATATTTAGTGGGTATTAAAGTTGTGTAAATTGAATTTAGTTTGAACAAAAGTAAGATAGTGGTAAGGAGCATGATGAAGGGATGTTGTTCCCCACTTTTGAATAGTAAGTCAATAGCAATAAATGGTGGGCCATTGAATTTGAAATAAATGTTGAGTTTGTGTGTGTGGTAGTGAATTGGAACACAACAATATGTGAGAAATGAGATATCATATCATATCACACTAACACCTCTCAAAGTGTTTGGTATTGCTCATGTGTGTGGGGTCCGCACTATTTAAGCACTTCCTGCGCCGCGTTTAATTCTTTTGCTACCCCAAAGGCTAGTTGCACAGTATTACACTGTTTCATTAAACAGCCTAGGGGTTGGTTCACTAATATCAATTTGGATTAACTACACTCAAGTCCACACCTTTTGGACCATTTGATTAAGTTGAGAGATTTTAAAATTTAAATTTTGACCGTCCGATGTTAATCGAATAATGTCTTGCGTCTGATCACTGCTGGCTAAGGAACCCAACTGCAGTCAATCACCATTCTAGAAATATTATAAGGAAAATACTAACTATTGTCCGTAAGACATTATTTAAGGAAGCACAAAATGGATGGATGGATGGATCAAATTTTTAGTAAATTGTAAACAGAGTAATAAATTATTTTAATCCATTAATTACCATTCAAATAATGTGTTTGTTTGTTTAAGATTTTTTAAATAATGATTTTTGTAATATTTTATTGTTTTGTTATAATATTTTTAAAAATGAATTTTAAAAATAAAGCTTCGAATGTAAAATTAGTTTAAATAGTTTATCTTAAAATATTATTTTAAATATTTCGTCCATTTGTTACAATTTTTTTAATAATGAAATTTTAAAAAATATTAAAATGAAAAGTTATTTTAATAAACTCTTTGTAAAAATTATTTTTGAAAGATACATTTTTTTTATAAAAAATAATATAATTTTTATCGTGTTAAAATCTCTAATAGTGAATATCTAAGTTATTAAATGAAATTATTTGTTTTAATCAGTAACAAATAAATCTAAAACAACTTTTACTATTTTTAAATAAATTCGCATAAAAATCATTTTTAAAAATATAAAATTAATATCATTTTTTAAAAATCTTAAAGAAACGGACCCAAAATCTTATCCAATTTTCACCGCTACTTAAAGTTGATCCTTATAATTTTATGATAGTGCATGAGTCCTATAACTTACATATGATTGGATTTCATACTCCCACATCTTAGCTTTGACTTTCACAATTTATCATTTTTTTTATGAACTTTCAAAAATACATTTGTAAAAAATACAAAAAAAATTAATAAAAATCAGCCTGTTTTTTATAACCGTAAATCTATATTTTTTTACGTAATAGAAATTTCGTTTTTGAAATTTCTACTATGTAAAATTTTTTTACATATCGAAAATTGAGTTTTTGGTATGAAATTTTTTTTAAATTTCGTTTTTTAAATTTCTTATATGCAATTTTTTTTTACATATTAAAAATTTTGAGTTTTCAAAATTCTCGGTTTATATTTTCTTTTTTTATAATGAAAATTTTGAATTTTCGATATTTCAGCTATGAATTTTCTTTCCCAATTTATTTTACATACCGATTTTTTTTTTTAAAGTTTGATATATATCTTAATTTTTTTTTCAATATTTTTTATATATTGAATATTTTATTTTCAAAATTTTCAATATATTAATTTCTAAACTGAATTTTTGAAAAACAAATTTTCATACTAAAATTTTTTTATTTATGTGAAATAAAAAAATGTCAAAAATTTCAATAAATGAGATAAAAATTATAAGAGTAAAATTGAAATTCTTTCAAGAATTATAGGGTAGGAGTCGTAGAGTATAAAATCTAAGTTTCTAATTTATATACACACATACACAATCGTTTGTACCGTCATTAATGTTACAATTTAATTTTTGGCAAAAAAAGAAATCACGATATGTTGCATAAAATTAATAATTTTTTTTTATATATATATTTTTTTAACATTTTTAAGTTCATTAAGTTTAATTTAGTTTTGTGGAGCAATCTATTTTCATTGAACTGGTCAAAATTTGCTTGCGCAAATTTTGCTTTAATCGATTGCATAATTCTTCTATAAATAAAGAATTTCACTCAGTTCACAAATCGCTGTAAAATTTTAAAATTTACCGAGTTTTTTCTTTTCTCATCTTTAAGCTTTATCTCATATTTTTTTTTGTCTTTTTTATTGAAATATTATCTTTCAAAAATATGAGTGGTCCTTCTACTATATTTTCTAGTAGCCGTATACGCAATATTCAGAGGGTGTAATTTTAAAATAATTTTTTATCGTGTACAATTTTAGGGACGTCGTTCATCTGCCTTGCATAATTTTGAACTGTGTCGCGAAACGTTTTAGAACGTGACCTAATACGCAATTCAACTAAATAATATCTTCAATAGCTGAAAATTATTTTTAAAAAGTATTTTTCCTTGTATACATCATTTCAAACTCCCCAATTTCTGCAAACAGGTCAATCTTAAATCCCTACAAAATGTTTATACTCTTGGTGCACTTAGCATTATTGTTTAGTATTCCTTTCACATGCTATCTTTAGATATAAACAAGGATGGATCAATTTGATCTCAATTATGTAGACATACATGAGTAATGGAAATAAATAGGACCATTGAACAAACTAACATCATAAACTGTTACAGTATGAGATACCAAATAGTCAAAGATTTCTCTAATTGCTGCAACTCTAATATTTGAATATGAATCCTTTGAGAAAAGCAATTTGTCAAGTCCTTCCATACACGTACTACATTTTCCAGAAACACAAATATTGCAGTTGGAGCTAAATCCAATGAGTAGATTATACATCTCTTTCAATTAGAGTTAGAGAATTTTTTTAATAAACAAATAAGTTTTATTATACAGAGTACAAGGGTACCCAATCATATTATAAAGATATAACAATAATCATAAGATTAATTATCTACATGACAATCATGGGGATTTTTTTTGAATAACCTATCTTTAAAAAAAATTATTAAACTATTTCATTTTGAAAATTATATATTAAAATACGCATTTTTTTTCTTCTGACTTACAAGTTACATTTGTAAATGACGACTTTTTTAAGAAAATATTTTTTTTACATTCATTTTTTTTTTAAAATTAACACCTAATATAATTAATACAATTCATTCATAAAAAACAATATCACAAATTTTATAAAAATTACGCAGATTAATTAAAGTTGTTTGTAACATTTATATAATATTTTCAAGTATGATCAATTAATCGACATAGTCCGTTATATATATATATATATATATATATATATATATATATATATATATATATATATATATATATATGTTGTTGTTGTTAATTTTATAAAAATTGAATGTAAAATAAAAAAAGTTCTCTTAAAAAATCGCCTTTATAAACTCGGACTTTCTTAAGAAGTCACTATTTATAAAGACGATTTGTAACTAAGAAAAAAGAAAGATATTTTAATAATTTTTTTTTAAAAAAAGTGATTCAAAATAAAATCCCACAATCATCATCATGAGTGTATATACTCAACATTTTTTGTTGGGGACAAAAATACTAGTATCTATTAAAAATGCGTAATGTAATTTGTAAACTTGAAGTATACCATATAAGCTTATATACATAAAAAAATGTATATTTTTATTTTAAAAAAATGCATATGGTAAACTAAATATTTACGGTGTATAATACATACCATAAACTTAAAGTTTACCGTATGAAAAACAGAACCATTCTCTTGTGATGAAAAATAAACTGAGGATTAAGGAAGGGTACTTTTGCTAAAAAAAAGAAAAACTCAGAGATACAATACCATTTGCATTTAAGAGGGGTACATTGATTATAACAATTTCTTTTGGGCCTTTGGCCCTCTATAGTTTCAAAGAAGTGTTAGTTCATTTAATCATTTTGAATATCTGAATAAGTGTTGGTTCTTATTTCAAAATTTTAAAAACTCTAGTTTTTTCACGAAAATTGCTACTCAACCATGTATCTACATCTATACGTAAGAGGAAGTAATAAGGTGGTTGAAGAATTGGAATGATAACGAATTATAAGTTTGATTTTTTTCTGACAAAAATTAACAACTAATTATTAATTATTAATATTGACTATTAAAAAAATTAACATCAACAAAAAATACATTTATTAGTCATTGTTGGGGTAAGTTTTTACATCTACATCTATATTTACATTTACGTAAAAAAAAAAAACATTTATAAGTCTTTTGTTGAGTAAGTTTTTGGCAACATCTCTATCCATCCTTTCCACCTCATTCTTTTTCTTCCTCAAGAATCTCTTTGTATCTTCCACTCACCTTTTATCTCTTGCCTGGTTAGAATAGCAACACGATCTTAAAAGAATAAAGAGAGAAATCACAATAAGAATGCAAGACGTTTGATAACAAAGTTCGGGCAAATGATGCATACGTCTCTGATTACATAGCAGTTGTAGTTATGTATTATTAAATGAGTGAATTAGTGATTCAATGTTACAAGTGGTATTTATAATATCGGTCTATATTATAACAGTACCATTGAACCGTACTGCGACAACCCCAATGTAGTGCATATGAGTCATATTCAACATGCCTCTTTTCCTATGTCATGTACATGGGTCATCAATTTGGCGAACCTCTAACCCAATTTTCCGCTATTGCTCTTCAAATTCTTCAAACAAATACGTATTTATTAAATATAGATTAATTTTTCTTCATATCCTCAAATTTATACTCCTATCTCACATTTTAATAAAAAAAAATAATCCAATTTTATCAATTTTTTTAGTCAAACTTTATGTGTTTGTGGTAAATGTTTGTGTTTCGGATGTGTTCAGGAAACTCAAACAAAAAATTCCAGAACACAAAATTTGAATTTTTTATAACACATTTGTATTCTAGATTTTTTTTTTAAAAAAAAATTTCGATACATAAATGTGTTTCGAAAAATTTAAAAAAAAGTTTTCCTGTACACAATGTTCAGTTTTCTAAAAAACATTTGTGTACCAGAATATGTTTTTCAAATTTTCCAGCACACAAAGTTCAAATTTTCAAAAATACATTTGTGTACTGAAAAATTTGAAAAAAAAATTTCCAGTACACAAAGTTTAATTTTCTAAAACACATTTATGTAACGGAAAACTTGAAAAAATAATTTTAGTACACAAAGTTCAAATTTTCTAAAATGCAAGTGGTCTTGAAAATTATTTTTTAAGTTTTCTTGAACTCAAGTTGAATTGAATGTAATGAGATACAATTTAAAAAAAATTAAAAGGATAAAATAAATTGTTTACATATAATGTATGGGAGAGTAAGAGTATAAATTTTGGGTATAAAGTATAACTTTCGAATTACATTGTAAAATGAAGGGAGTATTAGCATTTATTTTAACATATACTATTATACATTATTATAATTTGCTTCTACTCCTTGAAATTGCAAAACGATATTCAAACAAAGAATTTATTTATATATAATTATAATATTTATTAAATTTGTTGTTAGATATTGTTAGCAATACATATATATACTGCATATAGACTACAAATTAATTATCCATAGGCGTCAAAGGACAAAAAAAAACTTTATATAAAAACTTTTCAATAGAAGTGTTGAAAGGAAAAATAATAGTAAAGTATAAAAATAAAATAACTTACACACATCAATTATCATGCAATGCATTGCAAATTTGCAACTAGAAATACAAAAGAACTTACACACATCAATTATTATGCAATGCATTAATAACACGTTCATATCATAGAAAAAGAGATAAAATTCACTGTATTCACTGTTGACAAAATATTATGTAAGAACCTGGCTTACAAATTTGCAACGCAATGAACCTGGCTTGGATATTATGAGCACCTGCGGCTCATTCAAATATTTACGCTATATCTCTTCTTCTTCATCTGTTATACAGGGGTGACTTAGGATAATTTTTTGGTCCAGAATCATCCTTTAAATTGTTTTTCCTTTTTTTTTATTTTTTATTTTTTTTAAATAAGTTGTTACCATATAATTTTAGTTTTTCGCTGATTTTTTTTTTTTGATTTCATCGTTCGAATGCGATGTTTTGTTTCTGTATTGGTGCGACGTTTTTTATTTTTCCGTTTCATTGTGGTGTTGATTTGATTCAGATCGACAACACATCTCAGTTTGTTCGCAGATGAATTTGTATTGGATCAATCTATTCTACAAATTTGAAAGAATATCATTTTTTTAGGAAAAAAATAACATTTGTTTTTATGAAAAAAAATCCAGTGTAGAATTTGCTTAAAATAAAAACTTTCAGCAAATAATTTTTTAATTAACATACCAGATCAGGTCCTTCCTCCACCTCTAATCGGTTATTTTGTTTCCCTTCTTCTTCTTCTTTCTTTTTTTGGGTACAACGTTTCTTCCATTGTTCTTCTATCTGTATTCATTCAGAGATAATTTACATATTATTTTAGAGATAATGTACAATAGTGCATTGAAAATTGAAAGTCTCTTATCAACAACAACAAAAATTGAAATTAAGCGTTCTACATTTTGAGACAGTTATTTTTAAAAAGTAGGATGCAATTTGTAAACATAATATATAGTGTAAAGATTCTTCTGTAGAGACTAGAATTAACAAAACAGATTCAATCTAATTGCTGTGTTTCTATATCCTTTAAAGTTAGTTATCAGCCCTTATATACTGAGCTATGTGAACTAACTGAATTACAACAAACTAACTAACACAAAAAGCTAATGCTTGGGCCAAAGCAACATTAATAGGCCCATACTATTCTAACAATAGAAATAAGGCCCAACATCTTCAACAACCAAAGATAGGAATAGAAGTCATAGACACATAATCGAAATTCTTTTAAACTTTAAAAAATATTGGATTTTGAAAGTTTCACGTTTCATTTAAAATTTCGAATTTTTTTTAAACTTTTAGAAAAATTGTATTTCCAAAATTTTACATTTATCTATATTTTTAAAATTGTTTTAAACTTTTAAAAAAGTTGCATTTTGAAAGTTTGACAATCATTCAAAATTTCGAAATTCTTATAAACTTTTCAAAAAAAAAATCACATATTAAAATGGTTCCATCCCCCTTCACGTTCACAGGCACAAAACAACCCTCCCTCAATTCATTGCGAGATGACCTTCCCATATCCTTTTCTTTCACAAGAATCCTTCCCACATTCTATCAAACAAAATTGATAATAATAATAACCTATTACTGCTTGTTTGGATGCATACACCTTTGCATCACAATTCTTGTGTCCCAATGTCTTTCTACCATGAAAAGTAGAAGATGCCCAAACTCACGTTTACACCGTAAGTAAAATATCAAATTTTCAACTACTGAGTTTGCCTATAGAGTTACGTAAACTATTTCAACTAATGATAATTTTAAATTTTGATATGTTTCTTATAATTAAGAAAAAATTTAAATGCATCTTGAAAATAAAAGCTCAAAAAAAAAAAAAAATTACACAGACCACAAGAAATGGTGGAGCATCACTGTATCCAACCTTGGAATTTCCCTCACCATGTTCACATCAACGCGTCTTTCGCTTTGAAAACCAATTCATCTTTGTTTCATCATACACATTAACATTTCTGTCTTGAGTTGTGTTTGTTGATTCAACTCTCAAACTATTATCAGTTTCATCTGTTTATGTTTAATTACGATGAGTTTTCGAATTCCACGTCACCGGGTTAAAGGTGATACGATGCGTTTAATTGATGAATTTCTTTTTGCTAAGAATATCCTTTCACCCTCCGATCAAATGAATCTTGATGAAGTGATCATAGGGTTTGCTGAGTATGATTCTCCCTGGAAATAGGCTCCTAATTACTTGTGCGTGTGTTTAATATCAGTGTTCCTTCTAGTTTGTGTTTGTAATTTGCAGCTCTTAAGTAATACATTATTCCATCTCAGCTGTGTGATGTGATATATTGTTGTTGAGTTTTACTTTTCCATTTAAAATAGTTGTATTGGCTACCCAAGTTTCTATGTTTAATTATTAACTTTGCTAATGTTTTAATTCATATTCATGTGGATTGGTAAATTTGGCATTTTCGGGAAAATATTTCATAAGGCTTATTTTGATCTTATCTCCCACTCCTGTATATATTATAATTTTGGCTGCTTAATTCTTTGTGACTGCTTTTGTGCATATATACCAGTAGGGTGAACTTTTGAGCAATGAAACTATCAACACTCCTAACTCATAAAATCCCCTTCCCTAAAAGTATGCCACAAATCAAACTCCTAATCGAGGATTAAGTACTGTTAATCACATTCCCAAACATGTTGTAATGCAGATTAAGATCTCCTTTGACAAGCTCAATATTATGCAACAAATCAATAAAATAATAACTCTCATATATCTTGGGGGATTCCAAAATTAATAGGTCCAAAGACACCAAAGTCAAAGACAAAATATGAAAGAATTCAGAGGTCAATGCCTAGATTAAGTGCCTAAATCTGGGATTGGTCATTGGAAGTGCAGTACCCAGGTCCAGCACTTTGAGTGCTGACAAAATTTGCGATATCAGGACTCAAGCTCTCATGTCTAGCGCCTGAAGTCTGCAGAATTACACATAAGCACAATTTTTCATGTTCCAAATGCTTTTGGCTTTCACTAATTGACATATTCTTTCATGATCTTCGTATCTATTCATTCAAAAAGACATTTGAATGAAAAGATGCACTTGGTTGAGACAATACATGGAGCATGTTTGGATGTGAGTTTGTCAACGTTTTCTTGCATTCCAAAGCAATATGACCATGATATTAACGAAGCTAGGAATTGTAGATTCACGTTAACACACGTTTCTACTGTGATTTACCAGTTTATCAAACACACATAATGAATTATGACACCCTATGAGGGGTTGTTTCTCTTCACCACAAGGCATGATTATTTCAACTTTTCTTTTAAGTTCCTTGTTAAGAAATTTATGGCAATACATGATTGGACGATCCTTACATAACAAACTTATATGGAAACAAAACACCAATTAACCTTTTCAAGAATTCCAAAAAACCACCAAGAGATTATCACAAAAGCAATTGAACAAATATTTGGAAACAAAACACCAATTAACCTTTTCATTTATTAAAAGTAAAAAATAGTAATATTACAATTCAGTACCAAAAATGGCCAAGAACCTCATATTCTATACTGTAATTCCAGCTCACTACTGAAAAAGATAAAATCTAAAGCTAGAAAGTTGATGGACCTAATTAAGGATTTAAATCCATAAAAGAAAAGGGTACTTGATCAAAGGTATGTAACAAATTGAATATTCTCAGCATGAAGATTCATTGCTAGACTTAGAAGTAGCGGCTAGCACACGTCTCGCCTTCAAATCATCAAGATAATTCTGATAGATATATGAAGCAAAACCCCATAAAGCCAAAAGCATAGAAATTATCTTCACCCCATTCATCTTATCATGAAAAACTATAACAGCAGCAATAGGAGTAATAGCCAAAGAGACAGTACTAATAACATTTGAGTAGAGAGAAGACACTAGGAAAATCAATCCAACCACACCAACAGAACAAACCTGCCATGCTATTGCTGTCCAAACCAAAGTCATTACATAAGCAACTTCTCCCTTCTGAAAGCCCTTCATTTCTCCGTGCAAAGTATCCCATTCCCCGCTCGCGAATAATCCTATCGTGGAAGCGCAGGTGGCAACAAGTGAAGTATAGATTTGCATTTCCAAAACGACAGAAAACGTTTCCTTTTTCAGAACCTTCTCAAAAGTCACTTGCATTAGAGAAAGCAAAAGAGAGTAAGTAGCAGACGCTCCAAGCGTACAAAGGAAACCAAAAACGTATTTTCCCTTCGGGATACCAGACGGTTCGCCTGAGTCTTCGTTAATAGCAAGAAGCGAAGAGGACAAAGTGAGAACCACGGTCGAGTTAATGATCAAAGCGGTGAACTTCTGAGAATTGATAAAATATGAGAAAATTGCATTGAAAGCTAACTGCGACGCGCAAATCAACGCATAGGTTGAAGCAGAGAGGTATAACAGTCCTTTAGAATACATCATATTGTCAACAGCAATTAAGATTCCAAGAACAAAATATATCAAAGCAATGAGTTTGATATTGGAAGGTGGAACAGAAGAAGTTGAAGGCTCTGAAGGAGAAGGAATTGTGAAGAGTGGAATAAACAAGATTGGGAATGCAATGGTTTGGACTAAAGTAGCCATCCATGTACTATTTCCACCCTGATCATAATAAAATCTTCCAAGGATAACTGCAGCTGATTGTCCTACTATAAGAAACAATATGCTGAGTCCCACCAAAAACCACCATTGCCATCGCTTGTATTTATTAAACGGTAGTTCGGCTATCGTTCCAGCTATGATCATCGGTTCTTCATTATCTGTAATTGGAAGCAGCATTTAGTCTTCTTTAAAGTAACCACAGGAACATCAAAAGAAAAAAAATTGAAACAATGTCTGACAAAGGAAAATAGAAGGCAAAAAGAGACAAATTGAATAAACTTCTAAACAAACACTTATCAAATAAGAAGCATTTAAAGAATTTTGAGACAACTATAAGTTTTTAAATTGTGTAAGTTGAACTTAGTTTATCAATCTCAATTAGTCACAAGTTCTCTCTACTTCACCTCCCAATAAAATATCTATAAACTTGTAAGAAATTTTACGTTAGTAAAGAATCATACATATTTTAACTGAGAAGATCACATGAGCTAAAAGCTAATTCAAATTAGACCTTAAATTCATGCACAAGTACAACAGTAAAACCACACATAAATCAGTATTTAACTATAAGTAAATATCAATGTTTATGTGTAGTAAGTGTAGCTCAGATGATGAAAGATTGTGAAGACATTTGACAGGGTAAACCACCATTCTAGTCTTTGAAGGTGTAGAGTGTTATCTCTTTGGTCCGTGACTCAGTCAAAACCTAAATTAGTCATTGAATCATCAAAATAGTCCTTGAAAGATACAACTTAGTACTTACTATCATAAAGGTTCTTGAAAATACAATTTACTGTCAAAATAGTTTACAACCATTATAATGTTAGGGACTAATTAGACTGACATTTAGATGATTTAAGGACTAATTTGAGTTTTTTTGTTGAGTCATGGACCATAATAACAACGTCTTATACTTTCAAGAACTAAAATGGTGGTTTACCCCATTTGATATGTTTATACTCGAGTTTTAGCAGCAATCCTCCTCTTCTCTGCACTTAGTGTGGCTGAGTTTCGTCACTAGGCTCTTTAGAACCAAAAAAGGGTTTATAGAAAGAATCATTGATGATAGATATGGGGTAAACCATGATTCTAGTCCTTGAAGGTATAGAGTGTTGTCTCTAAGGTCCCCGACTCATCTAAAAACTCAAATTAGTCATTGAATAATCAAAATAATCCCTGAAAGATATAACTTACGATCATAAAAGTCCCTGATACAATTTACTATCAAAGTAGTTCATGACCGTTATAACGTCAAAGACTAAACAAATCGACATTAAATGATTCGATGACTAATTTGAGTGTTTTACTCAGTCACTTAACAAAATGACAGTGTCATATACTTTCAGAAACTAAAATGGCGGTTTACCCGATAATCTTTCCCAAAGAGTAAATCCTAAATTTGATCCAGCACATATCATTATGACATAAATTGATTCTCCAATAATAATTTCTGATCAATTAATGACATCAATTTGGTTCTTTCAAAGGGTAACTATTGAACTATTTTGATGTAAAAGAAACTAAAACCTACCAAAAGAATAATATTGGCGTAACATATAACCCTGTCTAAAAGATCAGATATTTGAGAACCATCACGAAATATAATAAACACGTAGAAAATCTGCATACTCGATTCCCTTAATGGATTAATTCAAAAGTCAGAGCATCAAAATTAAAAAACATCGAAACCAGCAAACACAAAAAACGTACAATAATGAGGTTTAGAATACAAATAAGTGATACTAGTATGAAACACTAGAGAGAGAGAGAGATACCGGTCATGTTGTTGAGAAAGGAGGAAGCGGTTGACGTAGAAACTCAAACAAATAGAGAGAGAGGTTTGGACGAAGAGTAGTAGTGAAGAGACGGTATTATGTGATGGTGACACTATCGGTGACGAAAAAAAGGGGTTTAAATAGATGACATGGAATATGATTCAAAGGTTGTCACCCGCAATTGTGACCTGACGGCGTTGGAAGATTAAATGAATTAATGAATCCAAAGCGCGATTATATGATTGATGAGATCACTAATAGCAGCTACCAATGGGAACACGTGTGGGTTCTCTTATCTACATTTAAGGGAACACTCTCAATAAGTAAGGGAAAATAATAACGCGGATCATTAAGTCAAATTCGAATTAAATCCAACTAATCTCTAACTTATATATTTTTTACCGAACGCGACTTTAATAAAAAAAATATGTGTTCCAATGTTACTCACCTCAGTGTTTTTTATAAAATACAAAATTAAGTTATAATTTAATTAAAAATTGATGTATCTTTCATTTATGATATAGAATAAATTAATTAATTTTTAATGATTAAATTATAATTCAATTGTCACTTTTAAAAAATAATGAATGAAGTATTTTTTGTTTTGTTTTTTATAGTGTTAACTTTTATTTTTAATGTAAGATTAATTATTTCTTAATTGTGTTATTTAATTCATGTTATGTACATTAATTTCAAAATATTATTTTTTATTTTTTATATTTATGATAGTTAATAGACTAAATAGCACCCGTGATCCCTTAATTTAATTTCAGTTAACGTTTTAGTCATTTATATTTTTTTTCTTCTCGATTTGGTTCTTTATTTTAATTTTAAGTGACAATTTCATCTTTTATGTTTTAAAATATCAACAATGTTAATTTTTTTTTTTTGCAAAAATTCAAAAAATTCATCAAAATTTTCAAACAAAACCTATAAAATTAATTATATTCTTCAATATAATACAAATTTCATCAATTTCGTAACTCAAATCTTCAAACAAATCTTCAAATATAATTCATTCATAAAAAACAACATCACAAATTTTATAAAAATTACGATAAAATTAATGTCGAAGGTGGCCTCAAGTACCACATTGCCGATGTTTTCTCACATGTACGAGATTTTGACGATGTCTTGGTACATCACGAGTTTGTTCTTTTTCTTCTTCTTGATCTTCATCTTCTTGCTGTTGAGGATGTCTAGGAGGAAGTGCTGCAGAAAAACTACTTCCACCTTGAGTCCAGTTGCATATTTGATTCAACAGAGTATATGCATTCTCAAAACTTGGAATATGAAAGCTTTGTTGACAAATATTATTAAGTAATTGGGTAGCAGACTCAGATATATTATAACGAGTATTTAACGTGTTATACAATAATTCATCTTCGCTTGATGCAAAGGATAGTCGACGATTGTATTCTTGATGTAGTTGTTAGCTGTCAAAATTAAATTGTTCCTCTGGCGTGAACTTGTAAGATTGATGTGATGTGTGGGTATAAGTATCAATCTTACGGGTACCGGAGGTCACCTTCGACATTAATTTTATCGCAATTTTTGTAAAATTTGTGATGTTGTTTTTTATGAATGAATTATATGTATATTTGTTAAAAAGAAATTAAAAAAATGGTCTAGAAAATCCGGACTATATCGGTTAATTGGTCATACTCGAAAACATTGTTCAAATGTTACATAAAACTCTAATCGATCTATGTAATTTAAAATTTGTGTTTGTGTCTTTTTATGAATTATTTTAATTATATATATATATATATATTTTATTTTTTTTGTTAATTTAAAAAAATTAAAATTTTTTTATTGAAAAATTCCTTAAAAAAGTCACATTTGCAGTCGTTTGGTATATAGTTTTAAAAAATAAGTATTTTAATAAAATCTTTTAAAAAAAAGGTATTATAAAAGAAGCTGAGATAATTTTTTTTTTCTTTCTTTCTACTTTTTATATAAACAAAACAAACTCTCAGATTCTGCAACAAGCTCATAGGAAGCAGACTCTACCTCTGTGGCGCGTTTAGAATTTTGGCAGAAATCATGACGTCAATCAAAATATAATTAAAACACCATAAGTCATATGAACTTATGAAGCATCACTCAATTTTTCTTTTTAAAATTTCAATTACTTAATTAGTGTTACCATCATTCACGAAATTGATGTTTCCCTTTTATGTCTGTTTGTACCCAACACTTGTACCCTGTGACAAAACTCCAACACAGATCCAAGCTGTGCAATGAAACTTATATATAGTGTTGTCCTCTTTAGATCCATAAATTTATTATTAAAAAATGGATTGTTTTTTGTAATTATCAAATAAATTTATTATCAAATCTAACAAGAGTTCTAATGTCTTGGAATTTGTTTTTTTTTTTCTCAACTGCGGTTTGTGTGGAGGTACAGTGATAGTAGGGAAGAAGGCAAAACTCCTAAATAAAAAAAATATATATTATCTCACAAATATATATGATCTATATCTAATAAGCCATCTTGAAAATCATGTTGAATTTAAAAAAGAGAAAAGTAATTAAAAATAAATATAAAATTTAAAACGATAGTATAAAGAATTATGAATCAATGTTAAAGACATTTTTATATAATATCTATAAAATAACTTATTTGTCCAAAGTTACCAAACTACTTTCTATTCAATCATAACCAACTCACAGTACCTTAAATCATATCTAACTAAATCTAATAATATTTAACCAACATGCAAGTTAGAAGTGTGTAATAATATTTTTCATTTGGGAAGAACAGTACAATACAAGAAAAAAAATACAATGTAACTAATGAAAGAAAGAAAAAAAGTACAAGCTATAATCACAAGAAAAAAGTTGAGCTAGAAAGTGGTAGCAGTCGAAATGCATAACTTTCGTCGAAGTCTTCTATCTACTTTAGACTAATTTAAAAATCTTTCGGTGTCTTTACGACACTCACTCCATATAAAAAAGAATATCAATTTTTAGTTTTTAAATGCCAAATTTGACTAACAAACTTAATCACCATAGAATGAAAACACAAAAAAAGAATAAGAAATATTTAACTACCATAAGATTGAAAAACAAATACAATAATAATTATTTTACTATTATACGGTAGAAGTATATAGAAAAAAAACCAACAATAACTAAAAAGAGTTAGTGAAGTAATAGTAAAATATAGGTTAAATACCACAAATGGTCCCTTAACTTAATTTCAGTTAACGATTTAGTCCTTTATCTTTTTTTTTTTTTCTTTTCCTGATTTGATCTTTTATGTTTTTAAATAATTTCAGCGTTACCCTTTAAGTGGGGTTCCGATCAGAAAAAGTTAAAAAATCTCTCATCTGAATCATTGCATATGTTCATCAAACCTTTAGGAACAATTGTCACTGATCTGAAGTGATGTCTATGGAGTATAAATACCCCATAGCTTCAGTTTTAACGAATCAATCTTACTACCAAACTTAGAATAAACTTTGAACATTTTTCTGAAATATTCCTAAAACATAAAGGGTAATTTTTTCTGAAAACGAAAGAGGAATTTTTTTAACTTTTTCTTAACGGGACCTCACTTAAAGGGTAACGCTTTAAAAACATAAATGACCAAATCGGAGAAAAAAATAAAAGACTAAATAGTTAACTGAAATTAAGTTAAGGGACCACAGGTATTATTTAGCCTAAAATATATTACCAAATAAAATAACACTAAAGAAAATAACTAATATTGACAAAATAATAGTGGCAAATCATGAAATCCAAACTTGACTTCAATCCTAAAAAATAAGAGTAAATCTGCAAATCTTCAAGAAAGGTAGAAGATTGAAAAAGAAAACTAAATGCAGTACAAAACCTTCAAGATTTGAACTCTGTTCCAATTAGCGATTTCAACAATACCCCATAAATTGTTTAAACTCAATTCTTCAAAAATGATTACCAACATAAGTTTTTTTTTTTTTTTTTTTTTTTTTTTTTTTTTTTAACAAAATAAACCGTTGCCATAAATTTCAAGTGCTTGAAAAATAAATTATGAGTATTTGGCATGAACACAGGAACACTTCCTTTAATATTTTCTTCTTCTAGATTTTTTTGAGATTATACCAAAGTTTGAAGTAACTGATATACACCCTTTTGAAAATTAGATAGACATCATTGAAAATCAATAGAAACTATTTTTGAAAATTTTGAATCTTGATTGGAAATTTTTGAAACTAGAGAAGGTAAAATAAATGCTTCAATGAAGATTTTCTTTAACAAATTTTGAAAACAAAAATTACAGAATAATTATCGATATATTTTGAGAATTATGATTGAATGTAAAAAGGAAAAATTAATTAGAGAAAAATATAAAACCTAACATAACTTACATAATTACTTTCTATTTAATTCTAACTCTAACTACCTTAAATCATATCTAATTAAATCTCTTAATATCTAACACCTTAATATAAATGACCTATTATATTCGTTATTTGTTAAAGGTATACCAATTGATTTTTTTTTGAAGGTGCATATTAGAGGCTCCCTTAAAATGAAGAGTGGAATTGAAGAATATTAGAGGGCGAGGAAAAAAACACAAAAAACAAAAAAAAAAGAAACACTTAAAAAAACGTCAATAAGAAATTTCGTGGAAATTTCACTCACGACAAAAGCAGTCTGACATTTGTCTGTCACCGAGCTTGCAAATTCAAAAGTAGAAAGAATCTCATCATTTCTTCCACTACACAAGTCAGCAAAAAAACGACTATTTTCCTATGAAAGGAAGACTCTCCTTCACTTCCAGGGCATAATTTGGAACTCGAAGAGGTTTTTGTTGAGATATGTATGGAGGTGGAGGTTCATTGGGTATTGGTATTTGTTCTGGAAGCTCCATCGAACAGCAGCTACAAGAGGAAGAGTCGTCTATTCAAACAAGAGCCCATATTCTAGGATGCACCCAAAGCTTTCTACCTTCTACGATACTCAAAAGGAAGACAACGGTTAAAGAAAAATTAAAATCTAAATAATATTAAAAAATCAAATTAATTGGTTTGACAAGGAATGAATTCAGTAACAAGTCAAGAATTTAAAAATGTGAATGATCTGATTAATTATCATTGGAGTATATTAAAAGAGTGTTACTTTAACATTTCTCTTATATCAATTATTAAATTTCTTTTTAACCTATAATTTTTAATAAGAGAAGAGAATCTTAATAATTTATGGTTCGTCATTAGTTAAAGTGTATAAAAATTATTATAACTAAATCCGTATTCTCTCTGAACGATAAGTCTTTGAGCACCTAAAAATTATTATTATTATTATTATTATTATTATTATTATTATTATTATTATTATTATTATTATTATTATTATTATTATTATTATTATTATTATTTCACGAAAATAATATGCAAAATAAATATAACTGAGCACCTACCTTGAACCCTTCTTGTATCGTGCGTGTCACAAGTTCGTCTAACACTCACTCCTTTGCAGAGATAGAGATTGCAGAGATAGAGAGAGAGAGATCGTTGAGAAAAATGGCACTGAGAGCAGCCATACTCCGCCATGTTCGCGTACCACTCCAAGCTACTCCAAGATTCCAACCATGGAATGGTTCCCTTCGTTTCATGTCTTCACACGACGATCATCTCACCAAAGAAGAGGTCATCGATCGAGTCCTCTCTGTGGTCAAAGATTTCCCCAAAGTCGATCCTTCTAAGGTCTCTTCTTTTCCATCCTTTTATCCATCCTTTTATCCCTTCATTTTCCATTGTTTTTTCTCTTTATTAATTACTGTGAAAATGGTGGAAAAATTAGAGAATTTGGCATTCCCAATTGTTATTATGTTGATTTGTTCAAATGGGTTGCCCTAAAGTTTGGAATTTTACATCAATAACCATCTGGGTAGGGTTGTGAAAATTGTGTAATAGGGAACCCTAATTGTTACTCTGTTGATATATTCAAAAAGGTTTTTCCCCACAGTTTGGAAATTTACCTTAATAACCATGTGGGTGGTGTTTCTATTGTTAAGGAGTGTGAGAAATGTGAAATGTGTATCCCAAATTGTTATTCTGTTGAAAGCCTAAATGGTTTTCCCATAATTTAAAAGGTTAACTCATTAACCATCTTTCCAATGTGTATCCCTAATTTGTAGATTTAGCTTACTAACTATCTGGGCAGTGTCTGTTTGGTCATGTGGGGAATTATATGAAGGGGGATTTATAGGAAAAACTAGATGCACTTTGGCTAAATTTGTGTTGAGATTTCCTTCAATGTTTTTCTTAATGGGCATTATTATTGTGAAGTGTTGGAAGGGTTAGATGTCTACAGTCATACCTTAATAAGTGGTGTGACTAGTGAGGTTTCTTTCTCCATGACATTTTGATAAAGTGATTGTTATTCATAGTTCATACATATTTGCTTGTACATTTGGATTTTATATGGCTGTAGTTTTTTATTTCTAAATATTGAGTTAAAAGGAATTTGGACTCTCATATTTCAGTAATGCATAATTTCTGACAATTGTAATAAAATATTTGAATTCCCCTCATTTGGTTGTTTATATATAGCACACATCCTGAGCACAATGTGGAAACTGGAAAATTACACTACAATCTGAAAAGTTCTCCATTTTATAAAGGCATTCCAGGTTTGATATGCAAAGGAGATCGGGACTGGAAGACAGTCCCCTTGCTTTGATTCACTCTCGATTCCTTCCTTTAGGACCCTTCCCTGTCTTTTACCCTTGATCTTAATTGTTTTGCCTTCTACTTTCCTTTCTTGAAAAATAAGCCACATTTTCCAAATCCTTCTGCTGCCCCTAACTCACAACACACACTTTACTACTGTGAGAGACTAAACCATCTATCTATTTAAATCTATATATAGACACTTTGCTTTCGGATTTCTTAAGTGACTTTTCTACTGTTCTTTTCACAATCTACAATGTATTCAAATTCACTTCAAAAGCTGATGACAGTTTGAGCCAACAATACATTTACTAGTATTTGTTTTGAATATCTATAGTTTTATTCATTCTTTTAGTTCACAATAGCCCAGTATTTAGGAGCTCACAGTTATATATGATAAGAACTATGGAGTCCTGCTTTGCCGCAAATACAATCTGTGCAGGGCTAGTTAATTCACTATCTTCGACTGTCTGATTTCCCATTCTATTGTGATCTATCCCATTCATATTTTTCGACAGAGTTGGAGTTTTCATACATCAGCTAAGTGTTACAACTTTCTAACTGCTGCTTGAAGACTAATTGTTATCAAATCATTGTCATAGTACAGTTATATTAAACCTGAAACTGGGCTGTTCCCATACCTTTAAAACATCAGCTTCAGAAAAACCATAGATGAGAGTGCCCCCCACTTCAGTGACTGTTCCTCATAGTTAACCACTTTTCTGCCAGTCATAATCGTTTTAGCAACTTCCATAATTGTTTTTAAAACATCATTTCAGCACTGGAGTTATAAAGTATCCTATGTTCCTTTATCCGTTTAGAATTTGTTTTCATTCTTCATCCTGTATCTAGATAGTTTTTTCTTTCTTACTCTTATTACAAATATTCTTCTGTAGAGAGAGATGCTGCTGACATCCTTTTCAATTTGTTCTTATTCCCATTTTTCTTTCATCTTGGATATTTGGCCATGCACAACTTTCTTATATATATATATATTTTTTGGGCTTAATGGTTTCTCAGGTAACTCCAGAAGTGCATTTTCAGAAGGATTTGGGTTTGGACAGCTTGGACAACGTGGAAATTGTAATGGCACTCGAAGAGGAGTTCAAGCTTGAGATCCCTGACAAGGAAGCTGATAAAATCGACTCTTGTCATCTTGCTATTGAGTATGTTTCTAACCACCCCATGGCTAGTTAAGTTAACCAAAGAGTCTTTTTCCTATTTGGTTTCATGTTAAACTTAACACCAGTGCAATCTTTACCTTCCCGGTATCTGGTTTCTCGTGTTATCTTTGCCTTTACCCTTTCGAATTGAAGTGAAAGGGTTGGTGTTGTTGAAAATAATATGAATTTTCTGCAAGAAGTTTGTTAGTGAAAGAACAAATACTGGATTTTTGAAGGGCTCTAATTTCAACTGTGATGTTTTGATTTTTAATGTGCCTAAGAAATAATATTGATGGAGCTGTCATGAGGTGACAAAATTATCTAAAGCTCATAATACAATATAATAATTTTGATTCCATTTTTACATAGCCCTTTTCTCATACAAACTTTGCATTATGTACTAATGCATCTAATTTCCTTTTAACATGATTAATTATCTCAATTTGAAGTATTTAACTTAAACCTAAGGTTTCCATTTGATTAAAAACCCATGTTGAATGTTAGGTGATAATTTTAGTTTTTTAAACACTTAGATGAAGTGGGATCATAAGAACTTATTATGCATTAGCCACACAAGATTGCTCCTAACAATTTCCATGTCTCTCTTCTCTCTTCCACCCTCGAACCCTAATCCACATAAAAATCTTCGATCAATTCAAGAACCTCCACTATCTGGTTTTGACATTAATAACTGAACAGCACAAAAATTTCTGCTGAAACCATCATCATTCCTTTGGTTGTTGTGTGTTTTCCTTAAAAAAATTCAATTGAAACCATCATCATTCCTTTCTCTGCACTCTGCCGTGGCCGATGAGGAAAGAAGGTGCGGGAGAGGGAAGAGGAGGAAGTGAGAAAATCAGTGTGTATGATAACACTATTGAATCTTTGGGTCGGAGAAAGGAGTAGGGAGGCTTTGACAGTCTCGTCGGCAGCCTTGATGCCAGAGAGATGGTGAAAAGGAAAAGTTCCTATGGGGAGAGAGGGAGAAAGATTCAATGTGTATGGTCTATCGTAAGTCTTTTAAGCTTTCAAACTCTAATATGCGTGAGATTCAAAAGAAATTGTTACCCACTATGGATCCAATGTGTAAGGAACACTTATTGTTTTCATTTTTCAAAACCGTGTTTATTTTAATTTCTTAATAAGAAGATGAAAAATTGTTGAATTGAATCACGGCTGGGCTAACAATTTAAAATCCCAATTCAGGCTTATTTTTTATAAGTTTAGGCGGGTTTCGATTAATGCAGGTTAGTGGGTTATATAGGTGGGTTGGTTTGGGTGATGAGTTTCGTATTTTTCTTATGGACTTTTATTTTCTTTAACTTTTTGTTTATTTTATTACCAAATTCATGTATTTTTTTAAAAACAAAACATTAGACTTTCAATATTTTTGTCGTAGGTTTTTATCAAACAACTCTTTTATCATATTGGTGGTGTGATAAGTAAGAGAGACTGAGAGACTCGCTTTAATAAATATATGTTTTTATATTTAGAGTAAGTGGAGTGGTTGGGTTTGGATAACCGTGAATCTTATTTTTTTCACCTGCACCCGACCACTCAAATCTTTATATTCACATTTATGAAACTTTGTGACCCGTGACAACTCGCTCATATATCAAAATGGTTTAGGATTGGTCGGATTAACTGATTTTACTCACTCTTAAAGTGAATAATTTTGATGGAGAAAAGATGAAATATTAATTAGAGATGTATTTTTTTTTGAAAATAATGAGAACTTCTTTTGGTATTTGTATTGTTTTATAAAATACAAACAATTATTCTTTCTAAGAGAGTCTCTCATAACAGGAAATAAAACTAACATAAATTATGGAGAATAAAAATAGAAAAGTTTTTGTAGAGTAATCATAGATAATTAGTGAAGAGATAACAACTAATATCTTGAAGTCTGAAATCAATGTGTTATATATCATTTTGGACAAGAGGCAAATATGATATTGAAATGAGATTTGGTCAATACGGTGAAAGTGAATTTAGCTTGGATGAGTTTATCTATTGATACAAACGTTTATTATACTATTTGAGAGAGATTAAAAAATAACTTATAATATATCTATAAATTATTTTTAATTTATTTTTATAAACTATTTAGGATAATTTATAAAAATAGTTAATATTATTTCATCTTTTATTATGAAGCTTATATATACTTATTTATATGATAAGTGGTTAAATAAATTTTTATCTAAATATGAATTCGAATCCATAAAAAATTGATAGTAAAAACTGATGTCACTTTTTTTTGTTGCCTTATCTAGTTCTTTTATAGAAAAATAAATTTTATTCAAATGTTGAAAACACGTTAAAATTATTATCCTATGAAATATCAACGTTGTAAAAGTTAAGAATGTTAAATCATTTATTAGGTATTAATTATGTCGTTTGTTAAATAAAATAAGATAGGTGAGACAAAAAAATGACATGTATGGTTGATAGAAAATTGTTTAGGTGAAAGAGCCTATAAATAAATATATCTAGGTTAAATAGAAAATTGTTTATATGATAGCGCTGTTAGCATATCATAATAGGCCTTTAGGAATCTGACCTGGATATGGTTCTCTAGAGTATTTTTAATGTGAGGTTTTCAATGGTTCATAAATTTAATAATTTACTGTTGAGTTTTTCATATAAAATTTACCACGATATAAAAACGAGTTTTTCATTAAGCAAGAGTTCATTAATTTAAAGTATCAATTATTTTATGAAAATGAAAGGAAAAGAAGGAAACAAAACTAGTCACGCCAACAATGTGTGAATGTGATATAAAGTTGGGATTCATTTTAAAATTATATATAATAAATTGTGAGACTCATTATGAGTTTTTTTTTTTTTTTTTTTTTTTTTTTTTTTTTT
>JBBPBQ010020321.1:3168576-3179605 GCA_037974755.1 Cicer yamashitae | reverse complement strand
ACGTTAACTAAAATTAAGTTAAGGGATTACGGGTGGTATTTAGCCTCTATATATATATATATATATATATATATTGTTGGGAAAAATAGAATTAAAGAAAATATTTGAACTACATTTTATAAGACTTTAACAAAAAAATAAAAGGAAAAAAATTAGATATAATCTTAAAGTATTTCTGACTATTGCAATTTATAATGAAAAATTAGAGCCATATATAAAACATTTGCCCCTCCTTTGTCTTTACAATTTTAAACAATATGAGACTTTTTCAAGATTCTTCAATTTCAATAAAACTCATCAATCTCCACTTTGATTGAAATTGATGCATCTTTAATTTGCATTGTCTACACCGATAATCATAATTCAAAATAACTATCATATTCCACCATAACAAGTATAATCCACTTGAAACTAAACTACTTCAAGAATTTCCACATGAAGCTACACCACTTCCATAATTTGTACTTGAAGGTAAAACCACTTCAATAATTTCCACTTGAAATTAAATCACCTCAAAAATTTTCATTTGAAGTTAAACCACTTCAAGAATTTCCTTTACATGCTGAAAACCAAACTGCAAATTTATAGTGCAATTGTCATGTCGTTTTCTCGGGAAATTCTTCAATAATCGACATAATCTTACAACACACCTTGCATCAATGCCAACCAATGCACCTATGCTAATCAATACCTTGTGTAATTCTGATTGTATCAACACACATTTGACTTGAATTTTGCACAAACCAAAGTTGATTCTTCCATCAAATTTCTCGATGTCAAACTTCATAGCAGAATTTGGCATACTGTAATTGTGCACCAGATAGGATATCAAAAAAAAGAGATGAGGCACAAATGACCACTTAAAAACCAAATCTTTCCTAACTAGAACTTTTCCAAACAACACTTTTTCATTGTCACCCTTCTTTTCTTATGTGAAAGATGGACAATGTCGCAGCCACAAAGCATACTAAGAATTTTATTTTCCTTTATCGAATCAAAAGTTCGGATACTAGATGTTAGGAAAAATAAACATAGAGAAATTTAAATAACACAACCTAAACACAAAAATATGACGTGGAAACTCTTAAACCAAAGAAAAAATTACGACCTCTGTGGAACGATAGCTAGAGAAAAATAACACTATATGAAAATTGTTACAATACATAAACTTCACTTAAACAATCCCATGACCTCCAATACACTTACACTCTTCAAAGAAAATATATGAACTACATCTTACAACACTCTAACACAAAGAGTATAAGAGAAAATAACTCTTCTTTTATAATTTTAAGTAATGTAGAACTTTTTCAAGATTTTTCAATTTTAATCAAACTCGTTAACCCCTTGCCTTTGTGATTGCTTTTTAATCCAGAGTTCTTATCAACTTCTAGGAGGAGAATGTGAGAGTGAATGGAATTCAAATAAAAAAGATGATAGAGATAAAGAAGATGAAAAACTCTACTTTTGGAGAAGAAGAAAAATAGAGATTTAGTTTTCATCTAATCCCAAAATGACACATGTACATGAGGTAACGTTTTTTTTACAAAATTAACAAAATTGACCGAAGTAACTAATGAAAGTATAGATAAAGCAACAAAACTGAATAAAAATTATTTAGAGTATCAAAATAAAACTAACAAATAATTTAAGGGACAAGGGACAATAAATCAATTTAGCCTATATAATACTAGTATATTGTAAGTCATTATGCAATCAAATCTATCTTTTTATGGGAATTATATAAAACGTAGTGCATTTGAAAGGTTTTTGTCGTGTTTTTCAAAATTAGAACCCAGTCGTTAAAAAAAGAATGAAAATGCTGTCAACTGTTGGAAAGCTGAAACATATCCCGATTCAGAAACTAACATTGTAAACAATAGCTATATTTAAATTATATTAATTTTTAAAAAATAAAATCTTGATTTAGTAAGCTAAGATACGATACAGTTTAAAATGAATTTAATTTGTATACACATATCATATAAAGATATTTTACATTAGATTAATTGTCAAATAATTAAAAACTGTTTAATTTTTATTACGATTAATATTAAAATCACACATATAAATCATTGTAATATACTGATAATGTAATATTTTTTTACACCGACTGAAAGTGTATAACAATAAAACTATTTTAAAATAAAGAGTCCTTAATAATAACAACAAAAAAACCATATATTATTGGTCTCATTATGTGTGGCCAAGACCACTCCAGCTTAAAACGTGAATTTAATGGACACAAATTTTTTGCATTTTTCACTATATAACAAGTTGCAACGCCTACCTATCTACTCTATATCATCTAGTCTTAGGCAAAGGACCACTCTAAGGGTTCTCTTCAATTTCCAAAAAAATGGAGGATTTATTGGAGAGTTTGATTTCTTATATGGTAAATCATCACACTCATATATATACTATGATCAACACATAAATTACTAAAATTAAATTTCAAAGTACATATGATTTTCATGTTGGTACATAACAATTTTCTTTCCCTCTTTGAATTGTTATAGGAAATGGAAGATGATGAATTGAATCAAAATAGTAGCTCAATTGATGATGAGCAAGAGTTCCTTAAAGATATCATCCTTGAGCAACCTGAATGTGAGCCCTCTTCTTATATTTTTCCCAATAAAGTCAAAAATAATAATAGTACTAATGCTGGCATAATTAATGTTGAAGGTAATGCCACTAGCCCCACAAATAGTATTTTGCCTTTTGATGAGAAAAATAATAGCTCCAACTCAATGATATCTTTGGAAAGATGTGTTTGTTCTCCAGCCACATATTTTTTATCTTTTGATAACTCAAGTGTTGAACAAATGTCACATAAAAGATCACATGATGGTGCTGAATTTGAACCAAAGGTGAATCAAGCAACAAAGAGGGTTAAAAGGGAATCTGAGATACAAGATCATTTAATGGCTGAGAGGAAAAGGAGAAGGGAATTAACAGAGAGTATCATAGCACTTTCAGCCATTATACCTGGCTTGAAAAAGGTTAGTTTCTCCTTTGAAATCTATTCTAAAGTTAGCTTAAAAAAATGCAATCATATGAGTTTAATTAACTTCTTATTCAATATGTTTGATAGTATGTTTTTATATGCTATTTCAAAAAGTATTTAGGCCGAAAACACTTCATACATGCTTCTGAAACTATTTTTAAAAGCTCTTTTAAATATCTATTTAAATGTTTATGTCAATAGATAAGTTAAATAAATTGTCTATGAGGTATGAGTTCGATCGTAAAAGTTTGATTTTATAATCTCAAAACAAAAGTTTATATGCTTCAAAATAATCGTAAAATGAGCATTAGTGTTGGTGTCACTTTAGCAAATTCATAGTAATAATTTCTCCATCTTTGATTTTTTTATATAAATATTTTAGCTTACAATAAAGATCACCATTAATGGTAAGACTTTGATAGTATAACTTCAAGACATGGTTTAAATTTTTTATGCGATAGTTGTAAAATAGTCATTAGTATCACTATTATCAAAAATAATTTTTCATTTTTCAATTTTTTTTATAAAAAAAGATGGCATAAATTACTCTTTTTTTATATAATAAAAAGTTTAGATGTTTGAGGCTCCCGAGAATCATAACAAGTCTCGAGGTCCAAAAAAAACTGATAGATACTTACAAATTATCCCAGCAATAAAGTCCTTATATTAATTGAGAATGAAATGATCACATTTTTATAAAGTTTGAGTCAACTCTTTATCAATTGAACCAATTTTTGTTGGTACGACCCAAACTCTTTTATCTCTTGTTTAATGAATAAAAATCATGGGACCACTTTAAGAAAAATATCATGTTATCATTTCATAAACTGTTACTGTTAGATGAAAGTTATAAAATAAATATCTATTTTTTCATTACATTTTTCTAGTTACAGCTCATCCTGCACTTATGCTTTTCATTTACTTTTATATACATACTTTTAGAGAATTATTGTTTAGTGCTGTATTATTGTCGATTGCATTGTTTAAATTTATCAAAAACTTGTCTTATACAAACATGTCGTGTTATGTGTACTCTAATATAAGTGAAGGTTTTTTCACTAAATAATTGAAGTGTAAGAGTTTAGTTTTGTAAGTTGAATGTATCGAATTCAAATCTTTTTATAAACCGTTAGAAAATGGTCATTAGTTAGTGTCATTTGATTAATAAAAACTTTTTTTTTTTAAATAACTTAAGGTTAAAAGTTAATTTTTTATATATTAACTTAGATTGTAATTTGTAATTGTAGATGGACAAGTGTTATGTACTTAATGAAGCTATAAACTACACGAAACATCTTCAACAGCGCATTAAAGAATTGGTAAATCAAAACAAAGATAAGAGATTAAAAAATCCAGCAATATTCATATGGAAATCTCAAGCTTCCTCAAATGAAAGCACAACTAGTACCTATTGTGAAAGGAACACAGAATTGTTACTCGAGGTTGAAGCAAGAGTCCTAGAAAAGGAAGTACTCATTAAAATTCATTGTGAGAAGCAAAATGACATAGTGCTCAAAATACATGAATTGCTTGAAAAGTTCAATCTCACTATAACCAGTAGTAGCATATTACCATTTGGTGCTTCTATTCTTGTAATTAACATTTTTGCTCAGGTATGAAACTATCTACTTTTTTTTTTTAATAATTATGAAACTATAACTATTTAGTATCTTCTTTAATCTAATAAAATACTAATTATTTTACTAATATAGTATGAAACAAGTGGCAGATAATTGAGTTTTTTAATTATTTATTCGAGAGTTTGATCTCGTGCATATGAAAAAAAATATATGTAGAGAGAAGTCAACCTCTTAAATATATTTCAGTACCTTGACTCCGTAATTGTGCAAGAATATTTCCGTTTTAAAAAAAATAATATTAATTATTTCATTTCAAGGGCATTATTATCTAGCTTAATTATAATGTATTGATAAACTCTCATAGTCTATACTTTATGTTCAAACTAAACAGTATACATAATAGAAATGTTAACCACATACTCTTTTTAACATATCTTTGTGAATTGTGATTGTTCATTTTTCCTTAAAAAAAGTCACTTTAGTTACTTTGTAATTTGAACACTTTTAAGAAGTGTATTAATTAACTTTAAAAAAAAGTCATACAGAGTGTTTTTCTTTTTGTCTCTCTCTAATTTGTAATACTAGGATGAAGTGGAATCCTAAATTGCTATAGCTATGATGCAGATGGATGAAGAAGACAGCATGACCATGGATGAACTTGTGAAAAATCTGAGAAAACATGTTTTGGAGGCACATGATAGTCAATGATTCAATAGTGATCCGTTCTAGTGCATCAAATTAAATAAATGATTTCTCCATTTGTAATTATAATAATTGATTTAGGATGTTTTGAAGAACCATTTTTACTCTGGTGCATCAGTTTGTTTTCTTGTTTGTCGCGTAATAAGAAAACAAAATTGTGAACATTTTGTTTATTAAAATGCTATAGTTAAAGTGTTTAAGTTTTAATTCAATTAATAAATGTCGATTAGATTGACGTCTTATTCTGGGTTCAAACTCATACTTCATAATTATGTTATTTAATGATTAAGTAGACAATTATCAATATATTTTTTTTTAAGATGGAACGGTAAATACTATTTAAATTTATATATATAGTCTTAAACATGAATTCGAAATATGACGTGAGACTTTTGTCGACAACTATCAATTACTTGGAGAAACCGATTCTTTCTTTTACAAGACCTTAAAAACTAATCTACACTACCTAGGAATTTTAATCACATCCAATGTGTATAGTCATATCAACTATGACTACCTATTATTCTTGTGTCAGACGTACTTTTTGAACCAAAGAAATCGAGATACAATTAAGTGATTGGAAGCATTAATTAAAGTATGTCTTTGTGAGTTGGGTTGAGGACTAACTTGATATTTTGGTATATATTTGTGATTTTAAATTTTTTTGAAAGAATGAGAAATGTTAATGATGAACTCTCATATACATTTTTGAGTTAGGAATATTTGTTTCAACACAACTTCAAATTAATAATATTTAGATACATACACATAAATAAATAAAAATAAAAAATAATTAAATAATATTGAATGATATGATTTTTTTTTTTAAATTTTTATTTACTTATGTATATGTGTTTAAATATTATTAATTTGAGGTTGTGTTCAAATAAATATTTCTCCTTTTTTAGCACTCTTCCAACTATTAAGTCACATCATTATTTTCTTAAAATCTTTTAATTGGTATCAGCTTTAATAATTTAAACTCCAAAATATTTTTATTCATCCCCGACATTATAACTAGAGTTGTCAATCATGTTTTAAAGTTCAAAATTTCTCTTAAAAAGTCATCTACTAAGTCTCTTAATATTAGATTTTTTATTGAAATAATTTTAATTTAATTGTAGTTTTAGTTCTCTTATTTTTATCAATTCACAAAATTGGTCCTCATATTTTAAAATCCGACGATTTTAGTCTCACATTTTGATTTTTTAACTTAAAAATGATAATGTGACGTACTTTAAATAACGTAGCATATGATATGATGATGTGTAATGATTCACACTCATGAAATCGCAATAAAATCTCTAAAATCTTAACTTTCAACTTCAGATTTTCTTTTTGTAATTTAATTAATGACATATGAATAATTAATGGTTCTATATCATGAAATCATATGTCACATCACTTAAAATTTGTCAAATCGTCATTTTTTTAATTCAAAAATATGAGGGATTGACCAAAGTTGTTGAATTTTAAAATAGAATGACCAATTTTCGTGTAATTGCGAAAATAGAGGGACAAAAACCGCAATTAAGTCAATAATTTTTTAAAGCTCCAACCCATTATTTCATTATTTTTTGTGGACTTAAGTGAAAAGACTCATGGACTCAATGTTTTGTCAATTGAGATTTTTGTTTTGAAAAATTTTTGAAATTTCTTTTTCTCATAAAAGTATTAGAAAAAATCAAAAACTTTTTTTCTCAAAAAATTAAGAAAAAAATAAAAAAAAAATTTCTTGATAAGTTTCCAATAAATTATTTCTCAAAAAAATTTCAAAAATACTTTTGCAAAACAAAATCTAAAAATAAATTTAAAAAATAGATCCATAGACCCCACTTAGATTATAAGTTTAGAAATTTTTGACATTTTTTTTTTGTGAAATTTATACTTATAAACGTAATTTTACGACACTCAATTCCAAACTTTGAGACCGATCAGATGGATGTTTGCCAATATTTTACAAAAAGAAAATGCACACCCAACAAACTTACAAAAAGAACTTGTTTGATATATAGCATTTTAGTTTTGATTATGACGCTAATTTAACGCTAAATCACTAAATCAATAATAGTGTTAGTTTTATCTCTTTTTAACATTGATTTTGGCCAACACTAATTACAAATTTTCTAGTGATGTGAAAGTTTTCATCAAAGTCGAAGAAGGGCTAAAAAATATGTGTCTGAGAGGTTATCTTAACATTCCTTTTTAGAGAATAATATGATAAATAATCGGATATATTTCAATCAAACTCAATTTTATTTTGGAAATATTTTATAACTTTTTTAATATAAAAAATCTCCTCTTTCTCAAAAACCTCCATCGAAATACACCCGATCGAATTTTAAATTTGTTTTTCTTTCCGACACATCACATATAACATTTTTTGTATGTGA
The DNA here is from genome assembly GCA_037974755.1 of Cicer yamashitae. Lineage (NCBI taxonomy): Eukaryota > Viridiplantae > Streptophyta > Magnoliopsida > Fabales > Fabaceae > Cicer > Cicer yamashitae. The sequence continues at coordinate 3,171,920 of JBBPBQ010020321.1, read as the reverse complement.
GTTTTGTTAGTCCTCTCACGACATTTAATGTTTATGTGACATTGAAAATAATCGAGTTTCTTGTGCCATAACCATTGTTCATCTTTGATGGATATCAAACATGTTAACACTTTTATTTGACAAGTCATTAATTAAAATATATTTTATTAATATTGAAATGCAACTTAGCAGCAAATATCACAGTACTCTCAATATTTTTTTCCATTGTTTTTTATAGGTAAATAAATAGGTATTTCAGTTTTTAAAGTTTAAATTTTGGAAATATAACTCCTTAAACGCCATTCAGCTATCTAACCTGCTTGAAAAATCTCTCTCGTTCTCACATTTTCCTTTTGAAAGAAACTTCATATTTACTATTATTTTATTGACTTATAGGTATCTCCATGTATGCTTCGAGGATGGAATTGGAAAACTCATACAAACTCACCATGATTTTGTTAATATAACCGTAAAACTACATATACATTATATGTTAAATAGGTTGTATTAAAACCTTTTATAGGGTGAACTTTTAATATTTTAACTTATTAAAAAAATTCCTGTTATTTTCAATATAAGTTTGATGATTATTCAAATGAATGATTAGCCATTCTATGTGTATATTATTAGCGACCCATATATTTCGAATTATTAAAAAAATATAAAATTTGTAACAAGAAAAAAATAAAAATATGAAGAAAAGAAAATAGATGGGGGATGTGCCTTCTTTTTTGTTTACAAAAAAATATGCATTAAACTATGAATTATTCTTTGTCTTAAAATGTAACCTTCATTTTTTAATGTTATTTTTTTCTTTTAAAGTCTTGTCTTTTCTCTTGAATATTTTGTCTTCTTTTAATGGCTTATTGATTACAAAATATAAAGATTCTATTTGGTCTTTAAAACATCTAAAATTATTTGCTTATACATTACATAAGAGTTTTTGTACCTCCCTTTTGAGAATTCTTATACACCACTTTATTTTATGATCTTAATAATGTTTCGAGTATTTAAAAAATTCACTATTAATAAATATAATCAATTTCTTATCATAATCATTTTAAGAAAAGAAAATCATTACTTGAGAGTTTTTAATCTATTAGCTCGGGTGATTAGATTCTTACAGATCACCCTAAAGTACCTCCTTAATAAAGCTAATCTTCTTGTCATGATTTTACGGCACGTATTTCAACTGCAAAATTAGAGAGGCATAACCCATTTAATATTTCAACATCTCTTCAAAAACTTTCAACCCCTTAAAGTAGGTGCTTTTTGACAAAATATCTTAAAGTGATTGGTACAACATAAAAAGAAAACATTTGGTAACAATTTGTTTGACTGTGTTTTAGCTTTTTGGTTTTCAAAAATAGTTTTATATGTTTTTAAATATTGTTTTCTAAAACAATGGTTATTTGTTTTTTTAAAGCTTTTAATAACACATTATTTTTGTTGTTGTAACTGTATCGAATGAAATAAAGATTAGCGTAATAAAAATTAATTTTGATGGATTTTAATATTTATATTAAATGATTTTAAATTTGTTTAAAATTTTACATGTGTAATTTATATGATATAAACTTTTAATTCAAATTAAAAAAATTAAAAAAACACAATAAAATTAAGAAAAATATAGAAAAAGATTTAAATTGAGAGAATCCAAATTCTATTTGATCACTTGATTTAACATAATTCAATTGCACAAAAATAAACAACTATTTTTTTAGTTGTTTGTTTTATCACTCAGTCCAAATTTTAATATGAACTAATGAATCAGTTTATTGGATTGTAGACACAAGTGTATGAGTAAGAGGTTTAGTTTTGCATGATTACAACTTTTAGCACAACATTTAAGTATACACATATTCTTAGAACAACAAAAAGAAACAAATTAAATAATACTTTTTTTTTGGTCTAATTATGTACCTAAATAATTGTGACCAATCAAATATTTTTCTTTCATTACAAAATAATAAACACCATCAAAAATCATATCAATAATTTCAAGGTGTAGATTTCAATCTTATAACATGTTCAACCTAATAATTATGACATTTATCAATAAATAATATAGGATTTAAGAAATATATATATATATATATATATATAAACAAAAATTTGTACGAAGGGTTCAAGACCGAAAACAAAGAACTATGAAACAAATTTGGCAATAATATAAAGCCCTATTAAGACTTGTTAATATATTTACTCGACCTAATATTAAATGTTAGATTTGTAATACTTATTTGATTTATATTATTTGTCTTTTTATATTGTCATTGAACATTAATTATATTTTTATAAAAATATCAATTATATATTTTTTATTTATATACTTTTATTTACTGTATTTCAATAATTTAACTAGTTAAATAACATGACATAATTCAAATAAGATCCTTATACCTAGACAATTGAGAGTGAGTGATATATACTATATATCTCCTTAATTATAAGTATAAGTACCATTTAAAAATTAAAATTGTTCCTAAATACTTCTAATTTATTAAATGCATTTATTATTATTTCTATACCATATCCGTTATTATTACTACTAATTTTCTTGAAATATGAAAAAGTAAAATTTAATACATTTAATTACAAGAGTTATTTTAAGAAAATTAACACATTGACTATATTATCAATTTTTCTTAACAAGATAGAAAAAACAATAGAAGCTTGTAAAAAGAAACCGACATAGTGCTAATTATTAAATCACGATTTGCTCTATTGTGTGTTCATGTGTTGTATTGCTTTCTAACATCATGCCATATATTTTATATTTAATAATAAAAATGTGATAATTGTCTCTAAATTTGGCCTATAAATCATAAACTCTCAACAAACAAATGTCGATATTGTTAGGTTGAACGTTTATCCGAGTTCGATAGTTATCGTCACTATTTGACTCAAGAAAATAAGAGGTCATACAAATTAATTAAAAAAATTATTAGCAATATATTCTCTAATACATATTTTTAAATAATTAAATTAAGTTAATTTTATGTAAATTTGATAAGGCTAATATGAACAAAGTGTGTTATAAAATATGGACCAACATTTCATTTGTTTAAAAAAGTGAGTAAAATAATATTTTAAGTATGTGTTAGGATTAAAATTTGTAAATGCACAGTTAAATTTTATTTTACAAATGTACTTTTTGTTAAAATGAGTTTTTTTTAATGTGATTTTTGTTTGAATACTTTCATGTTTGATAAAATTAAATTTGTTTGGATTGTACCAATCAAAAATATTTTTAATTGTATATTTATAAAAAAAAGGGTATAAATTTTATAATATAATTTAAATATTATAATTATATTATTTTCTTAAAAAATAATAATGTAGTATTAATATTATTGTTTTTA
>JBBPBQ010020321.1:3136515-3168043 GCA_037974755.1 Cicer yamashitae | reverse complement strand
ATTAAAAACAATTATTTAAATTTGAGCACTTTTAAATTTTCTGTTACTGATTTTAGTCTTTGATATTTATAAAAGTTTACGTTATATACTTCAAGTGATATTTTTTTACAATATAACATTGATAACAATTTAAAATATTATTAGTTAAATAATTTAATTATTTAATTTTAAATTTTTATCAATTTAAATAATAAAAATATAAGTTAATAATATTTTAAAATTTTAACTATGACACGTCATAAAAAAAGTCAATTATAACATATTACACGAACTTTAATAAAAATAAAAGACTAAAATTAATAATAATAAATTTTAAAATACTAAAATTATATAATTTTAAAAAAAATTAAAAATAAAAATACATATATTTAGAAGAATTAAAAATATATTTAATTTATTTATTTATAAAATGATAGAAAAAAATTCTATTATTAATGCTTCCTCAAGATTCATGAATGGCGCTAAAAAATTGCACCACGTATCATGTATCAGGATTGTTCTAGAAAAACAACAATGATATAAAAATAATATTTATTTTAACATATAAACAAAATAGATAAATAAAAGATAGATTTAATTGTAGTTTTGATTTTTCTTTTATTATTAATTTATAGAATTGGACTATATAATTTAAAAGTCGACAGTTTTAGTCTTTATCATATTTTTAAATTAAAAAATGATGATTTAACATATTTATAATGACATGACATACAATTATATGATATAAAATCACTTAGATGTATTAATTATTTATATGTCATTAATTAAATTAAAAATATAAAAAAAAAAATCGAAGTTGAAATTTAAGTTTTTACTTAATTTTATTTTAATTTCATGAGTTTTAAGCATTCTATATCAGTATATAATATGTCTTGTTATTTAAAGTATTTCACGTCATCATTAAAAAAATTAGAGAGACTAAAACTATCCGACAAGATAACTAATTTCGTGAATCAGTACAAATATGGAGACTAAATCTGCAATTAAACTTAAAAGATATTCATTTATTTAAAAATTTAATTTATATATACATATATATTATTTTTTAACTGCTATTTTTATTTATATTTAATTTTAAAATTCTGTATAATTACGTTAAATAAAATAATAAAAAGGTGATTTCGGTGGCTGGAGAAAGGCGGTGCTACTGCTGGTTTCTAATAATTTTTGGGGTCTTCCTGAGTCACAGACAGCATAGCATTTTCCATTTTTCAATTATTTGATTACACGCTTTCTTCTCCAACTTTCTCTAATGGCGTCCTTCGACGAAGCACCTCCCGGTAACCCCGACGCCGGTGAGAAGATCTTCAGGCTTAAGTGCGCTCAGTGCCACACCGTCGACAAAGGCGCCGGCCACAAACAAGGTTTTTATTTTTATCCTCTATTCTTCTCTTTTTCCAATACTAACTCTCAGATCTACGCATACTTATTCTTCACTCTTCCCTTTATTCTAACTTTTATTTCATATTTCTTACTTCTTTAACCTAATCACTCTCAACTTTTTAATATTTGGTGTCTACTTGGCTTCTTCAAGATCAAATTAGGGTTTATTATTATTGAGTTCTATTCTTCTTTTTAGATTTCTGTTTCTGCTTTAAATGGTTTGGGTTTATGATTCAACTCTTTATTTTGTGTCCTTGCTTCTTCGAGAGAAAGCTTTCATTTTTGTTAGGTTTTCTTTTTTTTTTCTTTGTTTTGTTTTGAATAATAATTTTGTTCGTTTATGACTAACGAATTTGTGATGTTAACTTGGCCAATTTCAGTTATGTCCGACATTAACAAGTATTATGAAGCTAACGATATTTGTTTATATTTTTTTAAATATATAATAAGTCGAAGTATTTTGTAGTTTAAATGAATATTTGTACACTTAGTTGTGTTTGGAATGATTGGTTCAAATCAATGTTGTCAAATAACGGCTATAATGGCTTATAGCACTAGGATAGCAGAATTTGATCAATCTGCTCTTGCTCCGGGACATGCTATTTAGTACAAATTGTTGTCAATAGTGGCTATAGTAGCACTACAGCGTAGTGGAATTTGAACAAACACTATTTTTGGTGATCCGCCATTGACAACAATGGTTCAAATGAGGGGAGGAAAGCGTTCTAATGTGATATTTGTTTTGGTTGAGAGATGAGAGGAGAGGAGAAGGTAAACTACCCTTAATTTTTTTTTGCTTCCCAAGAGGGAGATGGGTGATTTTAATGAAGGAAATATGTTGATTTACTGTTTACACTTCTGGTTTTGTTTGCTTCACAAGGGAAAGGAGTGAATAGTAATTTTAATTGAGAGAAAGTGGTAGTTTTTGTTTTGGTACTAAGAAATTGTTGATTTTCATTTTACTGCTATGTAACATTTTATATGTGACACTTAATGTTAAGTTGTTCTTGTTATTGTATTCAAAATTTTGGTGAACTCATCTTCTCTTCTCTGCATTTCACCTAAATGTTGGAGGTTAGTGAAATTGAGTCCGGAGGGATTTGGGTCCTCTCCCCCCTTCTACCTGTCACTATGTTAATTTACATATTTTTTTAATTCAATAGTTGAATTTCTTAAATTTATATTTATATTTTATTAAGATTTATTAAATGAAGTGGGATTAGAAAGTCATTGTCTCAAACTAATAAATTCATTTTGATATTCTTTATTGTTTTTGGGTTGAGTCAGTTGAATGAACAAAGCTCGTCGGTTTGTCAATTATTCCTTGTTTAATTTTGTTGATATATAGTTTAGTGTACCTTTTCCATTACGCTGCTGCTAATATCTGATCATAGTCTAAGCAGTTGGGTTATTTGTTTCAGTTTATTGTCCCCCCTCCTTCAATAATGTAATTATGTAATATTCTAAAGACAAAAAAGTGTTTGCTTTATTTGTTGACAACCATAGGACCCAATCTGAATGGTTTGTTTGGAAGGCAATCTGGGACAACTCCTGGATATTCCTATTCTGCGGCTAACAAGAACATGGCTGTGAATTGGGAGGAAAAGACCTTGTATGATTACTTGCTTAACCCCAAGAAGGTACAACATATAGATTGTATTTCAGTGTTTCTTTTTAGATTACATAAAATATATGTCTATATCAAATTGTTATTATTAATCATTTGATGCTTCTTTGTTCAAATATCATTTCAAGATTTAGTGTTTTCTACTATGAATAAGCTGTTTCGGCCACAATATGTTGCTGATTAGTGTATTCTTTTGTGCAGTACATCCCAGGGACAAAGATGGTATTTCCTGGTCTTAAGAAGCCCAAGGACCGTGCTGATCTTATTGCATATCTGAAAAATGCCACTTCCTAAGAATAAATTTTTCATTCATTCTTATGCAGTATGCTTTTAAAATTCTGGAATTTTAATTTTCAGACATTGGATTTTGTGGTGCAATAACCACTGTTTCTTGGCAAATAAAGCAGACTTGATTAGTATGCAATGCTATTTTGTACCGTTTGCATTGCCTTGCTCCTTGAAGGTTGCGGATATTGGCTGAACTACTATGTGAACACATTAGCTTTTGAAAATTTAAACATTCTTATGAAAGTTACTTAAATAGAAGCATAAAGGTTGCTTATATTTGTTGCATAAGTAGATTCACCAGTATTGTAATTTTTTACTTTTTGTGTGCTTGAACGAATGCAAAGCAATGCAATACGATACAACTTATTTCCTCCTAATAAAGATCCAAGTTTCTTGATTGTGGAATGAGAGGGTAGGTTGAATGTGTGTTATGTTGAGATTCAGTCTTGTGCTTAAACATTATGTCTTTTCATTATACGTTGTGGCAATTGCAATGATGACTGAGAGGTGTAACGGAGTGTATATTTATTAATTTCAAAATAGTATTTATATTGTAAAATGTTAATTAACTTGATTCCTCGGTAAGTCTCAGTTATCAAATAGAGTTAATTTTGATTCCTCGGTAAGTCTCAGTTATCAAATAGAGTTAATTTTGCTGAGTTGATACGATATACCACATGTCATTAAATGTTGGGGTGTTAAATAAAAATGGTTGCCACTTTTGCTATTTCAAACAACAATTTGAGGATTATTTTGCGACAAATGAATTTTTTATCATACCAACAATAAAATAAATTCTTTTTCTCATCTTGTTTCCTCAATTACTGTCTTATTGAACCTTTGTGTATATGTGGGTACTTTTGGAGTAGGTAAATGTATTATCATTATAAGAACATAATTTTTTTCTAGTTCATTAAAAGTAAAGGACAACAAATACTCTTCAATTAGAAAGAAAATTTATTTTGCAGACTAACTCACAACTATTATAAAAAAATGTAATTGAAATGTCTAATATTTTAAGAGGAAATAATGCAACTCATTTAAGCTTAAAGACACGGTAAATTTTTTATACTATTCTTTTGTACTTATTCATATGAATTTTTTGTAAGGAATACGTTTATACCTCTCAAGTGTTGGATCTTTCGTTGGGGGTGTGCTGCAAATCTTGAACAAGAAGATGATGAACTTGATGATGATGAAGGTTGCACAAGTAAAATCAAAAGCGTGTGTATCACACTAAGCTTTAGGTTCGATTCGCCTTCACCAATCTATATATATTGGATGCAAACGGGTTATCCAGCGAATCCCCTTCAGGATACTTTGAAATCTTTGAAGTGAATTACACATTCACATCAAGCGTATCTTTCAATAGTATGTCACAAAATAATGTTTCCTATTATTCACTCATGCATTAGAGAAGAATAAGATGACTTAAAATATAAGAATGGGTAAGAAAAGTGGATGACAATCTTTAAATTTTCGTATTTTCATTCTGTTCAAAGTGACACTATTTATAGAAAAATAATGTCACTTGAGAAAGAGGTACAATCCTTGGTTCTGCCATTCTGTTTCGCGAAAAGATATATACATATATTGTTCCATTATTAATTGAAGTGTTGCACTGGTCTGGTGGCTGATCAGTGCCTCTGTTCGCGCATGACCCTGGTTTGAAACCACTCAACGCGCCTTTTCATTTTAAATCAACCATTGCTCCTTTTCAAGGCGGAATTTATTTAAAAAGGAAAGCCAGGCGCGAATTCAAACTCAAGTCCGTATTATGACACACAAAGAACACAACCACCAAACCAAGAACAATATCATGTCAATTACAACCAATTATAGATACGTATATTACCCAATATTTTGGAAAATCTCACATCAAGAACTACTCATAAGCTTGGAAATCGGTCATTATCTTATTAGTTATAAAGTTGTTGAATTCAATCTCAAACCTATAGCCCTCTCCCCAAAGTGTTCCTTCACCAATGATAATACTCGTAGCAAAATCAAACCTTTTCTTTTTTATTTGAGAATCAATTTGGATTAGATTTTCAAAAGACTTTGAATTTTGAAGAAGCAAGCTTCCCCATACATACAAAGCTATCCCAAAACACCTTCTTTACCCACATAAACCTTTCTTTTGTGGTTTTCAAATGGTGGGTAGAAAATCCACCAATCCCGCTGATACTTGTTTGTTTCACATGTTTTCTCTATCTCCCATTCTCTTTACCCTTATTAATTCTTAATTATGACGAAAATAGTTTCTGATTATTACATCAAATTCTTAAAATGTTGCATAATACTATTCAATCAAATATATCAACTTTTCAACTACCATTTTTGTTTATATTTTATTCTGGAGAGAGTAGTCCTCCACATTTGATGACGTGTAACATAAATTGTCAACTTAACAAAGTTGAAACAAAATTAGGAACAAAGTTAGTAACAGGGACCAAGTTGATTAACACAGTGTAATATCAAAGACTATTTTGAAATTATGATGAAACAAGGGACTAGATCGATGCAAAGGCCAAAAGTCATGAACAAAATAAGATATTCACTAGTTTTTAAATTTATTAGTTTTTACTTTTCAAGATGTAAAACATGGCTCTGTCCCAACAAACAAATTCACATTGAGGCAACGGTATCTGGTGCTTATTTTAACATAGCAATCTTGGTTATTGATTTTTTTATTTATAATTTTTCCAGTTCAAGAACACGAAGAGAAAGGAAGAAGAAGTAAAACTCTCAACTTCTCCAACTATTTGCACTTGTTGTATTTGCTTTTTCCTTGTCATACTCGGTTCCTTTTATATAGTGAAGCAAACTGGTTTTTTCAGAAGAGATAGTGGACATCAAATGTACATTCTTTCAAGAATAGTAGATATTAATTTATGTCATATTTTTAAACTATTAGAGGGAAATCGAATACACTGTAGATTATAGGGATTGATTCAAATTGATTTCATATGAATAAATTTTAGGAGGTCCAAAACAAAATAAAAACGCAAACAAAAAGAGAAATATTTGCAAAAGATTATAAAAGATATATTTGATAAAAGATTGAATTGATCTAGAGCATCCAATTTATCATTTAAGGGATCATATATTCATAGGAACAAATCTTAATTAAATTTTATTTATTTTTCAGCTAAACTTTAGATTTTCTTTGAAGATAAGAGAGTTAAGATTCAAGAAGAAAATCGGCTAAACTTTATGTAATTTTTTTTTTAAATAGTAAATGTTAATATTGATAGTAATAAGATGTTATGATTGAGTTAAATGCAGTTTTAATTTTTGTAATGATAAAAAATTATATTTTAAGATTTGTTCTTCACGGTCAACACTTAGATTTAATTTTGTTGACGTGTCATCTTAAATAATGACATGGAATTGTATTTGATGACTCTAAATTAACATTGATATGTCATAAAATATCTGAGATATAAAATTAGTTATAAGTTGATTACTATAATTAAGTGTTAATTATAAGTTAGTTATTTTAGTTAAAAATTAGTTATTTTAATTCGGGTATACAAGTTATATAATATCTACTATTGTAATTATCTTTCTTATTTGATCAATATAAAAGTTATATCTATTTTTCTCTCTTTTATACTTAATATCAATATTTTGTATATTTTATTATAAAATATAATTCCACCTCATTAAGAAATATGCCAACAAAATTGATCCTAAACGTGAGCAGAGGGAATGGGAATTTTTTTGCAAATTGTAATGCTGTGGCAATTGCAATGAGAATTTAAAATGATGACTGAGGTGGAACAGAGTGTATATTTATTAATTTCAAAATAGTATTTGATATTAAATGTTGAGGACTATTTTGAAATATTTTAAATAAAAATGATTGTCACTTTTGCTACTTCAAACAACAATTTTGAGGACTCTTTTGCAATAAATGAATTTTTTTATTATATCAACAATGAAATAAATTATTTTTCATTTTTTGTTTCTTTAATTACTGTCTTCTTGAACCTTTAAATTTTTATGACCACCACTCATCCATTTGAGTATATGTGGGTACTTTTGGAGTGGGTAAATGTATTATCATTATAGGAACATAACTTTTTTCTGATTCATTGATAGTGAAGCACAACAAATACTCTTCAATTAAAAAGAAAATTTATTTGGTAGACTAACTCACACCCATTACCAAACAAAAGTAATTGAAATGTCTAACACTTTTAGAAGAAAAGATGCAACTCATTTAAGCTTAAATGCACGATAAATTTTTTATACTATTATTTTGTGCCCATTCATATGAATTTTTTTGTAAGGAATCTGTTTATACTTCTCAAAAACTACTCATAGTCTTGGTAATCGGTCAGTATCCTATTAATTACAAAATTTTTGAAAACTTAGTAAGACTTAATAAACCTATATTACTCTGTCCAAAGTGTTCCTCCACCAATGATAATACTCGTAGCAAAATCAAATCTTTTCTTTTTTATTTGAGAATCAATTTGGATGAGGAGATTTCCAAAAGACTTTGAAATTTTGAAGAAGCAAGCTTTCCCCACACATACAATGCTATCCCAAAACATCTTCTTTACCCACGTAAACCTCATCATTTGATGACGTCTAACATAAATTGTCGACTTAACAAAGTTAACTCTGTTTGTTAGCTGAAACTGACAAGGGACCAAGTTGATTAACGCTGCGTAATATCAGAGACTTTTGAAATTATGATAAAGCAAATGACTAGATCGATACAAAGGTCAAAAGTCAGAAACAAAATTAGATGTGAATAGCGGGAAATTTTTTGCAAATTATAAAATTAAAGAGTATATGTGGGTACTTTTGGAGTGGGTAAATGAATTATCATTATAAGAACATAACTTTTTTCTGGTTCATTGACAGTGAAGCACAACAAATACTCTTCAATTAGAAAGAAAATTTATTTGGCACACTAACTCACACCCACTACCAAACAAAAGTAATTGAAATGTCTAACACTTTTAGAGGAAAAGATGCAACTTATTCAAGCTTAAATGCACAATAAATTTTTTATACTATTCTTTTGTGCCCATTCATATGAATTTTTTTGTAAGGAATATGTTTATACCTCTCAAAAACTACTCATAGTCTTGAAAATCGGTCACTATCCTATTAATTACAAAATTGTTGAAGACTTAGTAAGACTTAATAAACCTATATCACTCTCTCCAAAGTCTTCCTCCACCAATGATAATGCTCATAGCAAAATCAAATCTTTTCTTTTTTATTTGAGAATCAATTTGGATGAGGAGATTTTCAAAACCCAAAACACCTTCTTTACCCACATAAACCTCAACATTTGATGACGTGTAACATAAATTGTCGACTTAAAAAAGTTAACTCCGTTTGCTAGCTGAAACTGACAAGGGACCAAGTTGATTAACGCTGCGTAATAGCAGAGACTTTTGAAATTATGATAAAGCAAATGACTAGATCGATACAAAGGTCAAAAGTTATAAACAAAATTAGATGTGAATAGCGAAAATGTTTTTGCAAATTATAAAATTAAAGAACTAAATGTCGAATTTTGAAATGGAGGACTAAAATCGTGATTCAGTTACAATAGGGAATCCAAAAGTGCATTTAAATTTTCTGTTTCTTAAAATATATTTACAATGTGAAAGAATGATTAAATTTTATAAAGAATCTAAGAAAAATTAAAGTACATTGCCAATGTATAATTATCAAAGTAAAAAGGTAAATCTATACTTATTGTAGAAGAAGAATACTAGACAAAATAAGGATTATAACAAAGTCACCTATATATAAATTGGGCATCAATGATTTGTGATGTTTCAATATTGCTAGCACACAACAGCAATTAGACCATAACATTTATATATCATAACAAGTTAACATTAACATTTATTTCAGAACCACAAAGAAATAAATATTAAATACTTTACAAATTAAAATTTGATTGCATACACTATTTATATATCTCAAATACCTTTTCAATCATATTGCTCTGGAGCTACTATTAGTTCTTCTAACTTAACACCATCACCAGTATCTGTATTTACCATCATCTCATCCTCAGTTGTGAAATTATATCTACTCCCAATGTCTCTTAGAAATTGGTATACTTCAAACATAGTTGGTCTCTCTTTTGGAATTGATGTAACACAGTTGCATGCAACTTTTAAAAACTGGAAAAGCTCATGATCAACACCTTTTCCAACTAGTGATTCATCAATTGCATCTTTTAGACTAGATTTCATTGAGAGCTGTATAATCCATTCTGCCAAATTTCCTTTAAAAGTTTCTGGTGCTTTAGTCACATGGGTCGGTTTTTCGCCTGTTACCAACTCAAGAAGCACGGTTCCAAAGCTATAAACATCGCCTTTCGGTGTAGCCACCAAAGTTTTTGTATACTCAGGAGCAACATAACCTAAATCGCCAAACTCACCATTTACAAAAGTACTCAACTGAGTATCGATTGGGTTCATTAATCTAGCAAGGCCGAAATCGGATATTTTGGGCTCAAAATCAACGTCCAATAAGATGCACTTTGAGCTTATGTTTCGGTGGATAATGCGAGGATTGCAGTTGTGATGAAGCCACGCTAATCCTTTGGCTGCTCCGATTGCGATTTTGAGCCTTAGAGCCCACTCCATTGTGCACTCGCCGGCCGGTGGATGTAGTTGGTCGTGAAGAGTACCATTTGGCATGTTTTTATAGACCAAAAGCCTCTCCTTTTTGGCTAGGCAAAAACCTAAAAGAGGAACCAAGTTACGATGTCTCACTGTTCCTAGTGTAGCCATCTCGGCCGTGAATTCTTGCTCCGAGTATTGAGATTCCAGCAATCTCTTAACCATGAGTGATGTGCCGTCATCAAGGACAGCTTTGTAAACAGTTCCTGATCTTCCAGACCCGATATCATTGCTTTTGCTGAAGTTATTAGTAGCCTTCATGAGATCACTCAACTTCATTGTTGAAATTGACTTCTCAAACATAGAAACCTGATGTGTATGAAATTCAACACAATTAGGCATAATAATATATACAAAAACTAATGCTCACTAAATTTATAAGAAATTAAACTGTCACAAACTATTGTCTTCTTTTTCGTTTTTTGTAATTTAATTAATAACATGAATAATTAATGCAACTAGATGATTCTATATCATGAAATCGTCAGCCACATAATTGAAAATATGTCAAGTCGTCATTTTTTAGTTCAAAAATCTGATGGAGGGAAGGGACTAAAACTGACGACTTTTAAAATAGGGAGATCAATTCCGTGAATTGGTGAAAATAATGAGATCAAAATTGCAATTAAATCTATTTTAAAATGTTACAATTGAAAACAATATCAAAACATAATATGCAACAAAATGTGATTGAATATTTTCCATAGCAAAATCTATCTACAAAGAAAAATGAATGTATGCTCCAAGGATAATATAATCACATTGTAACAAGAAAGAACTAATACTAAATTTGATCTATCTAAGAACTAACAAGCCATGCATCAATTTAGCTTGCCTTAGTTTTTTTGGTTCCCTTAAGAATTCTTGCCCACTTGTTTCCTTCAGGGTCTTCTTCCTTTTTCTTGCGAGAAAGACGACGCACGTAGAAGAGCGATCCAACAGCCAATCCTAGTGCTGCAAGAGTCACACCACCAACAGCTGCTCCAGCTATAACTGCAGTGTTAGTCTTCGACGACTTGCCCCCGCAAGGCGCCAACGGACCACCACACAAACCTGAATTATTTGCATAACTATCTTGTGCAATTAGACCGATCCTAAAATTCGGAACTTGCCCCGACAAAAGATTATTGGAAACACTAAACGACTTAAGCCTCGTGAGCGTCGCCAATTGCGGAGGAATTTGACCGGTGAGTTGGTTTTGATCAAGTTTAAGAACATTAAGATAGGTACAGTTAGAAAGGGACACAGGGATATCCCCAGTAAAATCATTTGAAGATAGATCAAGAGATGTCATAAAGAAAACAAGGGTAGATATATCTTCTGGAATGCTTTCTGAGAGGCTGTTGGATGACAAATCTAGTCCTGTTAAACTAGAGCAATTTTGAATTCCACGAGGAAACTGACCCTTAAGTCCCATATTGGAAAGTTTGAGATTCAAGACTCTATTCTCTTCAGGATGCCAACATTCAACACCAGTGAACTTGCAAATAAACCCTTCAGTTTTGTTGTTGAAATTCCAAGATTGTAAATAATTGTATGGATCATTAAGTGAAGATTTTATACTTTTTAAGCAGAAGATGTCACTCTCAGTCCCAAAGATCATGTCACAATTAATCAAAAGAAAGAAACTAACAATAATAGGAGTACTGAAAATTCTACTACTCAAAACCATCTTCACAAAGATCCCAAACACACACAAAAAAAAAAAAATATATGAAGATACTTTACCAAGATTGGTATCTAAAGCAATCCACAGCACAAATCATAGGAGTCCAATCCATAGCAAAGCACTGTTATCCTCCTAAGAACACACCCTAAAACACAATTCAATAAACAGTATCAACTCAATTCAGCACTTCAATACACCAACCAAGTAAATCATAAACAAAAAGAAACCAGAAAAAAAAAGCAATAATATTTTTTTTCCTTTTAGACCAAAATTCACAGTTTACATCAAAAACTACTATACAGATATGAAAAATAAAAAAATTAATTTTTTTAAGAAACCCAGTAAAGTTTGCTTTGGCATGAATGAATAGAAGCAAAAACTAAAAGAAGTGAGATTAAAAATGACATGAATTTTGCATATGGGTAGGGTATTAAAATAGGTAAATGGGTTATTAAGAAAGAAGGGTTGTGTAGAATATAAGAATGAGAGAGTGTGACAATACATAAATTGTGAAGAAGAAGAAGAAGAAGAAAGGAGAGAAGATAATTACCGAGTCAAAGAAATAAGATGGAAAAGCATTTTAGTTTTGGACAAGACAGAAGTGTGAAGACTTGGAAAAAGTTTGTGTTGACTACGTTGCTCAAAGAAACTCATTTTCACTACAAAAATCTCCTTTATAAATAATAATGGACTACCTTTAATATTGCTGAAAACTTCTGTTATTTTGAAAACTTCTGTTATTTTTTTCAATTAAAATGTTCACCGTTTCCTAATTCCTAGAAAAAGCTCGTTCTAAGGTGGCGCGTACCTTTAATAAATTCTAAAAGTTGTTTTAGATTTATTTATTACTAAATAAAAAAAAAATAATAATTTTGACATTTAATAACTTAAATATTTATTATTAGAAATTTTAATATGATAACAATCACATTTTTTAAAAAAAAAATATCTTTCAAAAATAAATTTTTGGAAAACTTTTTCAAAATAACTTTTCATTTTAATAATTTTTTAAAATTTCATTATAAAAAATAATTGTAGCAAATAGATAAAATATTTAAAATTATATTTTAAGATAAACTATTTAAAACAATTTTCATTTATAGTTTTATTTTTAAAATTATTTTAAAAAAATATTATAACAAAAAAATAAAATACTATAAAAATTATTTTTTAAAATCTTAAACAAACGGGTCTAACATATAAGTTCTACTATTTTTTTTTAAAACTCAATCTATGTTTTATTGGGAAACTAAATATTAATCCATACGATCAAAATGTTAAGTAGAAAAAAACATTGGTGTGATAATATTTTTTTATAGTTATGGTCATGTTAAAAGTTCCCTGAGTGCAGCTTAGATGCTAAAAAACCTTAGAGATGTTGATTGTGTAGAGGTGTTTGAACCTGCAATATCTCGTTATTAAGTGTGAGAGATTTTCTTGATTTCTTGAAATAAAATCGTAACTCTTAATTAATATAAATTGATAACATTACAATGAGATACAAAGAACAATAAATATATTTCATTTCAAAAAAATTATATATGTTTTACAGCAAGTAGAGTTTTTTAAGTGTAAATCATTTATTTAATTAAATATATATATATTTTTTTTTACCAGATAGTATAATGGACACATAAAAGGAATCTCAATGACCAAATATTATAACTTTTATTATAATTGTCAAAATAATTAAAGTTAATTACTTTTAAAAAAATAAAGAGCAAAATTAATTAAAAAAATAAAAGATCAAATCTACAAATATTTAGTAAAAAGATAAATTTAAGAAAAGTATATTTAAGCCTTAATGTTAACTTGCAAAGTGACCAAACATACTTTTCACTTGCTAGCTCGTCGCAACAAATTCATATGACTGTAGTGCTCTCTGTGTCCAAACTTATACAAAGTACGTCAACCTGATCAACGCCTATCTAGTCAAATTGTCACAAACAAAACTTTACAAACCTAAATCATGTTTCTTCTGTTATTGCTGCATTGTCCATAAATTAAAATATGTCAATTCTAAAAAAACAATATGAAACTCAAGACATAGGATGAAGTAAAAATCCACAACATAATGACTTTAGAACTCGGTATCTACAGATTAATGGTAAGAACGTAGAGGGCCACTTAAGTATTTATCCATCAGATGTTGATCAAACCAAAAAAAATAGTAGACCTAATCAAACTAATTCAGTTCACCACTAAATAGGAAAATATGGCAGCCTAAAATTTCTTTAAAAATAATAATAAAAGACGCTATGAGAGCTTCTAAACTCACACTTTAAACAACAAGCAAGGTTCCTCAAATTACCATCATACAGATTGTGAAAAAATTGTGAATCTAATTGAAACAACTAATGCATATATGGCCAAGGCTGAAGCAAAATCCAATTATGGCATGCCAATTTGTTTTCCCTGTTGGATGTCCTTGAAAAATAATATACTAACATTAGACGGCGAGTCCAAATTCTTCCATCCATAAACTTAGTTACTCTGCATTGCCAATTTGCCATTAGTCAGATTATAGCCATTAACTATTCTCCAAAAAGGATGAATGAAGTTAAACAAATATAGATGCTGGAAATCTAAATTCAGC
Source organism: Cicer yamashitae (assembly GCA_037974755.1). Taxonomy (NCBI): domain Eukaryota; kingdom Viridiplantae; phylum Streptophyta; class Magnoliopsida; order Fabales; family Fabaceae; genus Cicer; species Cicer yamashitae. The sequence goes on along the minus strand of JBBPBQ010020321.1, from coordinate 3,153,809 downwards.
TAGAAGTAAAAAATTGAATTACAATTCTAGAAGAGTCATCTCTGATTCAGAAGCAGCAGAGACGAACATAAATAGTGATCCCAACAGACTCCACCGATATATGCTTAAATAGCTCAATACAAATGGGGGACACCATATTAGTGTTACTAAGCCAAATAATCAAACATCAAAAGGTGCACATAACACTCAATTGCGGCAAGGAATATGTTCAACATTAAATTATTTTACAAAGGTTCATAATATTTAATATTGTACGTTAAGCTTAGAATATAAAAACAAAATTTTACATTGTCCTTGCAAAAAAAATAGCTTACACAGTAGTCATAAAATAAAGAAGCCCCTTTCTTATGCCTTGAAACAACAAAGAAATAGAAAACATGACATGAATAATCTGTCTAAAACACTGCATTTAAAAGGGGAATGATAACCTTGCCTTTGGGTAAGGTTAGACCCAAAAATCTATCCTCTCCTTTTGAAACACTTAAATTGAGGTCCTTGCTGTATAGACAAATTTCCAGTGTAAAAAATTTTATGAATTCCTCGCACTTTTTTGTTCACTCAAATTTGCAAAGAGTATATATGTTAGGGTAGACAGGGTCCTGGTTGACCAGCAAACACAACAAACCTGAACCAAACCAGAAAATTCAGGTTGGGTCGTAGAATTGCAGTGTTTGCAACCCTTTGCTGCACACAGTAGGAGACTAGGAGAATGCACTCAACTTTAATGGTGTTTCGTTACTGCTGAATTTTGTTATGAGATCAGATATATTTTCTTGCTTCTGTATGGTGTTCTTCTAAGGGGGTTTTGGTTTTAAATATGCAGAAACGTTCTTGAGTTTTTTCGTGTCCCTTGCATTTACTCTTTGCTGTACACACAGAGAACTCTTCTCTATTGGAAATGTTTCAACCAGCAGAGGAAGTGAGAATCCTATAGTAAGGTGAAGGTATCTAAGCAAGAATAATAGATAGGCACTGTTTCTTTCTTCCCGTGTTGACCATTTTAAATTTCCAACGTACATCTAAACAAAAGTTATACTATCAAAAATTTAATGCAGAAACAAAGTCACCAAACAGGACATCGTCGTTGTCATCAAATTCCTAGACATATATATAATCCTTTTAACAAAAATAGAAACTTTACCTGTCAACATTGCATTACAGAATAAGATTCCAATACAGCATTCAAGATTCCTGTCTGACTTTTTGCTTCTTTGAATGTTTTAGTTTTTGGACAGTGTCAAAGCTTGAAGGTTCCCCATCTATAGCATCTTTCTCTGACATTAATGGTTGTCCCTCACTTTCTCTCTTTTTTGTGCTCCTGTAAAGTTGTCTAAGATAGGTAAGCACAAACATACATACTTCAAAAATATTCTTTTGACGTGACAAATATGTTAGAAGAGAAAAACCTGTCAGAAAGGGAAACAGCTTCCAAGTTCTTATCCAACCAATGTATGCTTCCGGTGTTATCTGGAACCAGAGATCCATAAACATGAAGTATTTCCTCATCAAAACTGCGATGATTAATCACAAAAATTAATCATATTATGATGCAATGCTCAACTCATAACCCGAGTTTAAATTGTATACAGGGTCATTGTAAAACTATATAGTTATTCTGTCAATAAACAAGAAAGTGGTAAGTCAACGTAATCACCTATGCTTTTCAACATGCAGCAAAAGCTAACAACTAGCTTAACATGTGAACTCTTAAAATTAAATTCTATGAATAAACAAATGCACTATTAAGAGTAAACAACAGCCTATTTGCCTACATAGATAAAACAATACTGATATGTCCTATCATGAATCATGTCTAATGGCAGACTACGTACATCAGAAGTCAAATCCCTTGTTAGCTTATAATTTTTCTTAGTCTTCCTGTCCCTCCAACTAGTGGGGTCATATATCTAATTCTAATCTACCTTCTATACTAATGCTTCTATGGGTCCTCTCTGTACAGACTCAAACCACCTAATGCAAGACTTAAACCTATTCCACAATAAACTCTGCACCAATGTTCTCTTTATTCCTTTCATTCTTAACCATATCTTGGTGTGGCCACTCATTCCTGATAATATTCTCATCTCCACAACATTGAACTAACTGTATTGATAAACAAAACTGGAAAAACCAGTTACAAGGATGGTTTATTTAAATTGTTTTCCGATTAATTCAGATACAACGAATTATACAGTGGTATTATTAGTTACTGTTCATACAAAGGTACATACATACATACATACATGGTGCTTCTTCATTGTATCAATTAGGATATGCAATGCTGCCCATCTAGAGGGATGGTTACTATATCCTTGTGACTGGCTTAAACTAACTAAAATATCTAAATTTCAACATACAACAAATTCCACAAATTTGAGCCCAGAGAGTGAAAATCATACAGAAGAACCCAAGGTAAAAGAGACCTAACATGATACCAAAACAGATTCTCATGCAATTGCAAGGCAAAAGATTTATTGAACAAATATAATCTTATTTTAAGTGATTTAAAAGTATGTCACCTCTTGACCGAAAATCGTATCATGGTTCCAACCTTTATCACGTGTCGCTTGTGTGATTTGCTGGCATACACATCTTGTCCATGTTTCTACAAAAAGGAAAACCACACAGCACACTGATAACTAAAACCACATGTATTTTATTATAACTATAACTATATAACATATCCATAATGCAGACACAAAACAGTAGCAACTACCAAAAAGTCTGGCGAGAAACTCACCGTTCTGTATACGAACTCTTTCCTGATATCTTTCTCGGTTATAACCGCAGAAGCAAAACCAAGCACAACAACGTGAATTGACTCATGTGTAAGTTTCACTACCTTCCCTTCTGAAAAATCAAACACAACACAAACCCTATTAACTAATGAACAAGTTAACTAACCTGAGAAAACTGAACTAACTTGATTGTTAATTATTCTTAAGACGATTAAAACAAAAATAATCAGTAACATTCACAAATGAATTAAAAATACCTAAAAACATATCTGGCTTGGGAGAAAAAAGTAGCATATTGACCTTCAATTTAACACCGAAATAAGGATAAATACCAGGAAGGATCCTCCCGCCTTTATCAAACGGACTTACATCGTAAGCCAAAACGATGCCGTCGAAGATCTCGTTGTACCTGCAAAGACGCAACACAACCAAAATAAATAAAAACAAAAAAAAAAAATTGAATAAATAAAAAATCACAGTCACATCTTCCATTGGTTGAAGAAAGCGTACGCGAAAAGCATAGAGCTGAGTTCACGAAGAACTGCTTTTGAAACTTGTGTGCTTTTGGAAGGATGAATGTAAACTACTAAGTTGGCTTTTGAAACCTTTAAGCCTTCCATTAGAAACTGTGGACGCGGCTGTAGTTAGGTTTTCAAGAAGAAAAAAAAAACTGTGTCTGGTGGTTCTCGGTGACCTTGCCTCAGCTTGTTCGCCGGAGGTGAAAGAAGGTGGCACCTAGAGAAGAGAAAAGAGAAACTATGAGTGAGGGATAGTGGACAATGTATGATTTAGGTTTGGGCTTAGGCAAAAAGCCCAGTATAGATATTTGTGATTATTAATAAACTAGTAATTGTTAGTTAATTAATTTTTCAATAAAAAAAAAAGTTAATTTAATTTTTTTAAAAATTGAAAAGATTGTTAGTTAAATAATAGTTAATATTATTAGTAATTAATTCTTTATTCTTAAAAGGAAAATACACTGATAAAAATATTTTATTCCTTTAATAATGTACTAATATTGACCAAACAAGGATCAAATGACTTGATCCAAATCACTTTGAAAATGGTTTTGTAAGACAATATTCAAAAGAATCGTAACAATATAATATAGTACACATCAATGTTATCCAGTGTGACCTTCTCAACTTATGTGTTTAATGTGCAATATTAAGTATGTGCGCTAAACACAATAAATTATCCTAAATAATAGACTTAATAGAAGTATATTGCAACTAGTGCAACATTCTGGGCTGTTTATAGATGTTTGGATGACTGTTTTATGAATGTGATGCTTCTTGAGTTTTCAATGTGGAGTTTATCGCAAACTGGATGAATGGATGACTGTTTTATGAACGGATGATTGTTAGAATGTATAATTGGATTATCGCAAGCTGGAAGTCTGATGCTTATATTAGCATGAGATTATGGTCTATAATGTTTGGCTTTCTATTGGCCTCAATTTGACTTGAGAGAAATCAAATGCTCTTCTGTGGAGATAAGTTAATTCTCTCAATAATTGTTTACAATAATAGAACAAAGACCATTGAAGCAATGAATTTGAAGTATAACAGGTTATTGCACTTGAACCACTTGAACTCTTATAGTCTATATCGAACTGCGAATGTTCATGAGTAACATTCTCTAGATGGCTAGATTAAGTGTATTGTTGATAGTTCAAATTGTAATGGCTCATGACAAGCCTTTAGAGTTAATGCTTTTAGAAATGAACAATGTTCGTGACTTGTAAAATTTACATATGATTTGAGCTCATCTAATGTAGCTGAATTTAGGAGCCTTATTTTTGTACTCCAAGTTGATTGGAAGTTAAGTGTGCGAAATATTTAATTAAATTGTGACTCTAAGGTGGTTGTCCACAATGGTAGATCTAGTACAAAATATTGGGAGAGTGACATGTATTAACTAAAATATTATAATTGAAATTCATAAAAATCATATAGTTTTATCAAAGTTTCAATATAACATCAATAAAAAAATAAAAAATATAACCCATGAAAAATGACATTTACATCGAATTAAAGTTGTGTCATTCGTTCTCCTAAAACCTTAAAATCATCGATAATTGAATCAAAACTAAAGTTTTTAACTATTTCTTTTTTAATATAAAATATCATATTGTTAACAAGAAATTCATCCTCTATCTTATTACGCATTTTTGTCTTGATAATTTTCATTATTGAAAATGATATTTCTATAATAGCGGTAGAAACAAGAAGAGTTAAGATATGACGCATTAGCCAATTAATCAAATAATATGTATCTGTCTTCCCTGTTTTTTTAGAGCTTCACACAATTCATACATAATCGACAAGTTGGAAAAGTTAGAACTTCAATTTACACAAATTTTACATTTTTCACAAGTCACACAAGTTTTTAGAGTTTCACACAATTCAATCAAAAAAAATGTATCCGCTTTACAATTTTCATCTTTATCGAAAACTTTATTCTTGAAAAATACATCAATTTTCTTATATTTAAATATCGTATCAGTCCAAAAAAAATACATAAATTAATTACACAACACATTCAAACAAACAATTCACAATTCTAGGTTACAACCCACATTCACAGAGTACAAAAGTTCACAAATTCACAATCTCACGTTCACACTACACTAATCAGAATTCACAATTCACACACCAAAGTTCACAATTCACAAAGTCACAAATACAATTCACACACTACTACTAGTTCACAATCTTAAACTAAAACAATTCACAATTAACAAAATAGTAGAAGAGGAAAAACGTAACAACCTGAAAAAAAAAATATAAGAAGCATATTGAGATAGTTTGAGTACCAAGACCAAGAGGCGACGCTGTCGGCTGACCACTACTATTGCAAAACGAGTCGAGAAGACGGCGACGGTTCTGGTCGTATAGGAGGGAGACTACAAAATGGAGATGTGATAAGAGATAGTTTGGGTGAGAAACAGACGCGTCGCCCGGGAGGTCGCAGAGAAGGGGCTGAGAGAGAGTTGACGTCGCATGGAAGACAATGATGCCGTGTGGAGGCCGACCGACGGTCGCGAACGAGAGGACTGATAAGGGGAAACGAGAGAAATTTAGGGAATATAGAATAGAGGCAGAAAAGGGAGATAGACGATGCCAAATGAAATGAGTTTATTCGAAACATAAAAGTTTGAGAAGGGGCTGAGAGGGAGAGACATGCGTCGCATGGAAGATAACAACGTTGTGTGGAGGCCGACCGACGGTCGCGAATGAGGGGACCGAGAAGGGGAGACGAGAGAAAATCAGGGAATAAAGAAGAAAGGTAGATAGACGATGGCAAATGAAATAGTTTATTCAAAACATAAAAGTTTGAGAATGGGCTGAGAGAGAGAGACAGACGTTGCATGGAAGACAACAACGCCGTGTGGAGGCTGACCGGCGATCGCGAACGAGAGGACTGAAAAGGGGAGACGAGAGAAAATCAGGGAATAGAGAAGATAGGCAGAAAGAGAGAGATAGACATGGCAAATGAAATAGTTTATTCAAAACATAAAAGTTTGAGAATAGGCTGAGAGGGAGAGACTGATGTCGCATGGAAGACAACAACATCGTGTAGAGGCCGATCGACAGTTGCAAACGAGAGGACCGAGAAAGGGAGACGAGAGAAAATCAGGGAATATAGAAGGGAAATATAGTCGAAGTTGTCTCAGCGAATTGAGAGTAGAGAAGGAGAGAGGCAGAAAGGGAGATAGACAATGACACATGAAATGATTTTATTCAAAACATAAAAGTTTGAGGATATTTTAGTAAAAAAATATAGAGATGCCATGGTCCTGTGGAATTACTGAGAAGGTCGGCCGATTGTCCATCCAGTCTCTAACAGGTTGTGATGATTCTCAATCAACGTGATTGGAGGTCGAGATTTGTCATGTTAATTTGGAGGGCAAATGGATTGGCATTGCAAACTAATTAACTTACATTGTTAATACTCGTTCAACAAGTATTTAGTTGCAAATATATCTTCTTGGAGATATTCTCGTTGCTCTAATACCAACAAAATTTGTTAAATGACCAAAATGCTTATCTAAGGAAATTATCGAGAATCAATTTCTACCGACAGAAATTTTGTGAAAAAAAATCAAGTGAAACCACTATATTGTACGAGACTTGTAAAAGATTAATAAAAAATTATTCTAAAAAAATGGCAGTAATTAGTAAACTGCGTGTATAAGGGTAAAAAGAAAGAAAACGACCAGAGGGGAAAAAGAAAAACCAGTTTTTCAAAGTTTCCCGCCAAAATTATGAGAATTGCTGAGATATCCTCGCCGGAGCTCCGGACAGTCCACGGAGAAGGAGATGATCAGCATCTTCTCTCTCAAATCGAGGCAATTGTCAAGCAAATTGAAACCCACTCCACCGACAAACCTCCACCGCAAACCACCGCTGCTAATCTCCGGCATTGCATGACGCAGCTGAGTCAACTCGCTCCGTTTTCTAACTCACTGAAGCTTCGGATTTGGAAACTCAGCTACCGTCTCTGGAACGCCTGCGTAGACATCTCCAACACCGCCACTATTCGCTCTTCCTCGTCCACCACCACCATCGCCAGTGAAAACCACGCGGAACTCCGACACTTGACAGCCGACCTCCTCTCCATCGCCAGCGACGTTGCCGGGATCCCCTCTCCGGCGATCAAGTCGGCGTCATTCTACTATAAGACAGGCATGCTATGGCACAACCTCCGTAAATTCGATCTCGCCTCCAAATGCTTCGAGCGAGCCACCGATTTGATCTCCAAACTCGACATCGCTTCGATAACCGATACCGGAGAGCGAAAACTGCTACTGGATCTGAACCTCGCCCGGTCCCGAACGGCATGGGAGGTTCGGGACCCGAACCTGGCAGTGGCGCTGCTGAACCGAAGCAAAAGCATGCTCTCCGGTTCATGCGAGAACTACATGGAGCTCGCGAAACAATTCATGGCGTTCGGCAAAAGCTCGCTATCGAAAAACAGCGAAGACGCTGCGAATCGCGATTTGAGCGAGGCGCTGAAGCTGATGAACGAGGCGTTGGAGAATTGCGAGAAGGGATTCGGTGCAGCGAGAACACGAGAAGAGAAGGTGGAAATCAGAGGGTTAAGGTGGAAGGTGTTGAGGTTCGTCGCCGCGATCCATTTGCAGAAAGAGGAATTCGAGAGCGTGGTTAAGTGTGTGAAGGTTTTGAGAGATTCTGCTGAAGGTGGTGACGATCATCCAAGCCTTTCGGTTTTGGCGATGAAGGCGTGGTTAGGGTTAGGGAGACACGGCGAAGCGGAGAAGGAATTGAGGGGAATGGTGATCGACAGAGGGATTCCGGAAGGTGTTTGGGTGTCTGCTGTGGAGGCCTATTTTGCGTCGGCAGGGACGGCGGGGGCGGAGACGGCGAAAGGAGTGTTTTTGGGGCTATTAGGGAGGTGTCATGTCAGTGCTGGTGCTGCGGTGAGGGTGGCGAGTAGAGTGCTTGGCGGCGGTGGAGAAGGGGCTAGAGTGAGGGCTAAAGTGGTTGCCGAGCTTGTGTCTGATGAAAGGGTGGTGGCACTTTTTGCAGGACAGGAAGCTGCTAAGGATAGAACGGCAATGCACGCTGTTCTATGGAATTGGTATAAATACTATTATACTCTTTGGTTCATTCCTAATCTGTTTCTTCTACTAGCTCATATAGTTGTATAAATTTGAATGTGGTTTGTGATTGTTTTGTGCCCTTTGAATGATAACACTGTCGGATGTGTCTTAAACAGTTAAACTTCAAAAATATAATTCTTTGGATTTGTCATCCTAAATGTTTTCAGAAGAGAAAGTGTGTGATTGAATGTGGAAAAAGTTTTTTGAAATTATGAAATTGCAAGCTATATGCGTTACCTTTCTTGGTTGAAGTTGAACTAATCTAACATGATATTCAATATAAGCAATGTCATTGGATGTGATGTAAGAATGTCATTGTGTTGAATCCAAATATCGTGGGTTCAACATGGGCAATAAGTTTCCTTTTCTGTTTTTTTTCTATGAGTAATACTCCAACTCGGTACTCTTGAATTTACGACACTCACATACACTGTGTATGCGCACCAACCAATTATTAGTCCACATCTTCAGAACATGTTCTGAACTAATGTCAAGTCAAACAGAAAGATACAATTCAAATCATATTATACTATTCTAGTAGGTAACTAATATAAGTTATTCTTTGCGGCTTTCTCAGTGATTCCACTGCTAAAAGTTAACCTTCAAATTTCAACATACAGCAAACATTGTAGAATTAGGTGAGACTTTTTCCATAAGTGTGTATATGTAGATTTAGTGAGAAATACATTATATACTACCACAATATTCCTGCAGCCGCAGTGTTTATCTAATTAAGCAGTAACTGCCTTCTACGATGGGAGATTTTCTTCCAAGTGAGATCACTGATCTCAATATTTTTACTTGATTTTCAGTGGTGCTGACAATTTTCAGTCAAAAGATTATGGAACCAGTGCAGAACTCTTTGAAAAATCAATGCTATATATTCCACATGACACAGAGAACAGAATACTTCGAGCCAAGGGCTTTAGAGTTTTGTGTCTCTGCCACCTTGGTCTCTTACAGCTGGATCGAGCTAAAGAATACATCGATGAGGCCGAGAAGGTATTGTTGACCATTAGAATTTTGACTTTGTTGCATTAAATTTCATTCAAATAAGAAATGTTATCCTTATTTTTCCATCTTTGCAGCTTGAGCCCAACGTTGTCTGTGCTTTTCTTAAGGTACTGTCTTCTCTATCTCTCCTCGTGTATTGGTTCCTCTGTATCTATGTCACACCCATGTATATATAAATATAGGTGGCCAGAAAATCACAATACTTACAGATAGGTTTGGATCTTATGAAGAAGACACTACACTATTTGCTAATCAATGTTTTAAGTTGGTTACTACTTATAACTAAGACCACTTGCTTCTCATTTGGATAATGTTGATAATTGGAATGAAATGAGAACTTATATTAATGTTTCATTTGTTTTAATCCAGTACAAAATTTATCTCCAAAAAAATGACAGCCAAGGTGCTATTACTCAAATTGAAGCGATGACTACGTGCCTCGACTTTCAACCAGATTTTCTTTCACTTTCAGCACATGAAGCTGTTGCTTGCCGTGCTCCACCTGTTGCTGTTGCCTCTCTATCAACTATGCTAAACTTTTATGCTTCAGGAAAGTCCATGCCAACAGCAGAGGTAAGAGTTATGCGCACCTTGGTCACTGTCCTATCTCAAGAACCGGGTAATGAACAGCAAGTTCTTAAAGTCTTAAAACTTGCCCATACACGAGCATCTGAGCTTGGTCCTGATTGCTTCTTTGGAAAAGAGGAGGTTGGAAGACGTGAGCGGAATTGGTTTGCCGTGACTTCATGGAACTTTGGTACAAAAACAGGACAGGATAAGAACTATGAGTTGTCTGCCGAGTTCTTAAGACTTGCATCAAACTTTTATGCTCTACTAGTTAAAGGGTCTGATGATGAGAACAATTTCATGGTTTGTAAATCATTAGTGCTTTCTGTGTCATCAATGATAGCTTTAGAATTTCAGAGAAAGACTGCTATGTCAGAAACTGAAGTCAAACAAGCTGTAACTTTACTAGATAGAGCAGGGCAGGTATGAGAATTTTGTTTTCTTCATTATTTGGTACCTGATGCATTAGTCTTTTTCAAATAGGTCAAGTTGACTTGAATTTAATGGATAAAATAAGTTGTATTTACTGTCAAAAGTAATTTGTTGTTATTATATTTTAATTGTGAATCTTGTTGAATATTATTTTGCTCCTATCTTATGTGGATGCAGATGCTCAAGTCAATTTCAGCAGAGAACTCTGTCAACAATGGCCAAATCAATTCCATTGAACCTGACCTTTTCTTCATATACACTTTCACTGCTTATGATATACAAGGAAGGCTAAATGACTCAGGATCACAACTCTTCACAGTGAAAAGTTTTGCCAGTTCAAAGGCTTGCAAGCCTCAGTCCCTTCTTCAGATAGGCCTATATGCCTCTCAGGGACCATGGTCTAACCACGAAGTTGCCACTTTTGCTTTAAATGAGTGTCTCTCATCTTTCCTTTCATCACCAGTTCCAGATTATCAAAATGTCGCTCTTGTTGTTCGCAAGCTTATAATCATTGCTAGCATCCACAAGGGTGAAAAAGATGATGATCTTGTATATAGCATGTACAAGCAAGCCTATAGGATAATGGTTGGTTTGAAGGAAGGTGAGTATCCAATTGAAGAAGGAAAGTGGCTTGCCATGACTGCATGGAACCGAGCAGCAGTCCCAGTGAGGTTAGGTCAGATTGAACTGGGGAAGAAATGGATGACTGTCGGCTTCGACATTGCGAAACATGTTTCAGGCATGGAAGTTTACAAAGCATGCATGGAAGATCTCCTTAGCAATTTGGAGAAAAGACTTTGATATGCATGGATTTCATATCCGGTTTCTAGCAGTTATAGAGTCCATATATCTTCTTGTACAGGACAGAAGCGTAGTTCATGTAAATATAGAAAAAATCTGGATTTTTCATTGGATGTTCTGTAAGGTTTATAAGAATGTTCTTTTCGTTGGTCTTACAGAAAGAACATGCTACTTCTCCCCACACATTTCACACATTTCCTGTATACCAAAAAAATGTCCAAGCCAATTATATGAATGACTAATATTTACTATATAGTCCTATGAAGTTGAATATAGGGGAAGAGATCCCGGTATACAATTTTATTGTTCAAATAACTCAATTATTGTTACAAAGAACACACAAATTCGTAAAACAGTTTGACACAATTGTTCAATCATATAACGTCATTTAAATTCGATTAAAAAAATAATTATTTAAATATTTTTACGTGCATTTTATAAAGAAATAACATTAAACACGACATTCGTTTTTATGAATATATTAAAACATGATATAATAATGACATATAATTAAATGTTCATTTAAAATTGTTACACTCTATCTGTGCATAGTTATTAAATTTTATTTCTTACTTATAAATATTATTTAAAATTTGAATTGATAAAAAACACTAAAATAATAGATTTATTATATATGTCAGATTGGAAAACCTTGGTGTGAGCATTTGGCACTTCCTGATGGATTCCCTGTCTCTTCTCCTCTCTTATCCACTCTTCAACCCCAAAACCCAAAAACTCTTCACCACCAAACCCTACTCTTCAACAATTTCATCTTTTTCTAAACCCCATTTCCCTCCCACCATCCAAACCCATTCACTTCAAAACCTCTTCTATAAATCTCCCTTTTCACTTCCCATAATCCACCTCTTCACTCCATTTCCGTCTCTTGCTATTGAAACCGCATCACCCACTTTATCAGATGCAGGCAAAATCAACTTGGAATCAATTCTCGTCTCCATTGATGATTTCTTCAACCGATACCCATTTTTCGTTGCTGCTTGTAGCTTCATTTATCTTGTTGCTATCCCTCTCACACAAGAGTATTTCAGGAAGTATAAATTTGTTTCGGCAATTGATGCGTTCAGGAAGCTTCGTGATGATCCTGATTTGCAGTTGTTGGATATAAGGGATAGGAAGAATGTGAAGTTTTTGGGGTCTCCTAATTTGAATATGTTGAAGAAGGAAGTGGTGTTGGTTGAGTTCAATGAGGGTAATGAAGATGGGTTTGTGAAGAAAGTGTTGGAGAAATTCGAGGATGCGTCGAACACTGTTGTATGTGTTTTGGACAGGTAATATGTAGGGATAAAAAGAACGAAAGGATGAAACTTGTTTTGCAGCAATTTAATATAATTTAATTTAATGCAATGTATATCTTTATGAACTTGAATTTTGAGTCATGTGGAATTGAACTGGAAAAAGGAAAGCAAATAAAATAAACTAAAATTTTGTGTTTTTACTATTTGGATCAACTTATTTGAACTTGTCTTCTGGTATAAGCACTTAGGAAACTATTTGAAAGAGCTTATGAAAACGACTTATGACATGTCTATAAGGTGTTTTCAGCTTATTTTCACAAGCTCTTCAAGATTACGTATGAAAACATCTTATAGTTTATATAAAAACAATTTTGACTTTATTTTATCTTTCGTTATAGAAATAGAAATACTTATACATAAACACTTATATTGATAAGGGTTTATCTCTATGAAATTGAATTCTGAGTCATGTTTAATTGAAGTGGAAAAAGAAAAGTAAATAAAAGAAGAAACTAAAGTTGTGTTTTGGATAGACTTATTTGAATTTGTCTACTGATATAAACACTTGTGAGGATGTTTGAATGAGCTTATAAAAACAGGTTATGACATGTCATAAGTTGATTTCAAATTATTTCTATAAGCTCTCAAAGATAACTTATGAAATTAACTTATAGTTTATATAAAAATAATTTGATTTGATTTTATCTTTCGTTATAGAAATAGTTTATACATAAGCATTTATATGTTAAGTATTTATGCTACTAACGCTTAATTAAATTGTTTATGAAAACATGGCCTAATTTAGTACAAAAGTGGAAAAAGTGTCTGATAATTTCTTTATGGATTGTTTAATTTGGCATATGCTGTAATAACACTAGAATTTTCCAATGAGGTTTCTTTAACTGTTATATTTCTTGTAAAAAACACTTTTAGATCTGCTAATGCTAAGTGACATAAAGTGGATGTTATTAGATATGCTTTATCTATTTACCTACCAAAATTTAAATCGAGTAGATAATAAATTTAAGTAAAATATGGACAGTTGGGATGGGATACAACTTTGAATGACATTCCAATTTTTGAACCATTGTTCTCCCAACTTAAATTTTATTTTAATGTGAAATCTTTCTTCTGTATCTACCTGGTTGTTTCAAATATTTCCATTTTCTCATTCGTCAATATAATGTTGCATAGAAATGAATGGAGGACTGATTCAAACTATGGTTATCTGGCCTGGAAAGTGCCTTCTAGGCTGGTGTGGTTTGGTGATGACTTTTGTTTGGGCATTTCACTTATTTTATCACTTCACATTTCACATTTTTCTAAAGATTGAGAAATAATGTGGTTATGATACAACTCTGACTAAGGTTATAGGAGTCACATTGTTGATGAGAATTTTTTTCATTTTCGTTAACCATATACTATACAAGTGTCAAAAATTCCTCACTTGTTACTCTTTTGAATGTAAGGTAGTTTTGACGGTAATTCCATGAAAGTTGCCGAGTTATTATTCAAGAATGGTTTCAAAGAAGCCTACGCAATCAAAGGTGGAGTTAGAGGCCAGCAAGGGTGGATGGTATGTCCTTTCTCTTCTCTTCTTCCTGTTGTTTGTTTGCCAGAACGCATCGAACATCCTCTACGTTCTATTCATATATTTCTTCACCTTAGAAAACCATTTAAGTTGGATCTAAGTTAGCATTCTTCATTCTATGAATCAAAGCACCCTATGAAGCTTAAAAAGATTCTTACTTGCTAGAGTATATGTGAAGATTTAAACAAGGAGTTCGAACTCTGAATGAAACAATTATTGGTCATGTTTTACTTATCTTTCAGCTGAACTTTGGATTACCAGGACCTCTTTTTCCTGAGAACTGGATGGTTAAAACAAAACAAAAATAGATTTAAACAGGGGGTTCAATGATCATATGTTGGAAATTCATTTCCCACAGATCAACTTGATTCCAACTGAGGAATGTATGTATCTGATTGTGCTAAATCTGTTTGAAGTAAGGAAAAGAGTTCATATGTTGGGTCTTTGTTGTTGCAGGCTATACAAGATACCCTTTTGCCGCCTTCTGTGCATATAAACCGAAGGAAAAAGACTAAAGCAGCAGAAAAGCTCAGTACAAATGGAAATGGAGCCATTCAGCAAAATGATAGTAATAATGAGAGCGTGTTATCCTTAGATATCCCTGCAGTTGGAAATCAAGACACAGATAATGGTCGCGTGAAAAGGTCTGTAGAGTCCAATCCGGAATTGAAAATCGGTTCAGTAGTTTCCTATTCTCCCTATCCCAATGTATGTTATCCTCAACTCTCTCTTTCTCTCTCTGTCTCTTGCTCTCACTTTCTTTTTCACAGTAGTGACCCTTCATGTCAAACAATGCACGGTCAATGGTTTAAGCAGAAAATATCAATTAGTTAATGTTGCTTGCTATTAACTATAAATTAATGCACGGTCACGGTCTATAATATAATTTTTTATGGGTTTTAATCTCTGTAACATCTGATTTATGTTCAATTAGATCCTGTATGATAGATTGATAGAGACTAAAATGAAAGAAAAAACTTTTACAGGAACCAAAATGAGAAAAATAATTATACTGTATGGACTAAAAAGGACATACATTTAGGAAGTGTGCCTATTACTGCTTTCTTACATTTAAACTTTTAAGATCGCATTCTTTGATAAAATAAGAAGTATTTCATCAGTTTTATCTTTCTTTGCAGTATCCGGATTTAAAGCCGCCGTCATCTCCAACTCCATCAAAGCCACAAAAATGATGTTAGCTATACCATACTCAACTGGCATCTTTTGGGAAGAAATGATTTCTATGAAGACAATGATATAATTTAGTGATTGTTTTAATTCATAATTTTACAATTAATCATTCTCTACTTCTTGTTGAGTTTTAGAGATAGTGTGAAGTATGTAATCTTCATAAACTTTACAAGCAATAATCCAATTCCGGCTGTTTAGTATTTGCACCCCATCCAAAGACTTGGTTGCCTATAAATGTAGTGATTATTAATTATGACAAAATCTTAGCAACAATGGGAAGGGAATTACTGTGTAATTGATCAGACTTAGGTGATTGGCAATAAAAAGGTGAAAAATGAAAGTAACAATTGAAGCCAGGTGTTGAATTTTCATAAGGAAAAAAAATATAATGGAAGTTTGTTGGAGAGTTCGGAGATCGCCGCAACAATAATGAACTAAAGCACAAGATTTCTAAGAGATCTTGAAATCATATCTCAACCCTAAACTTTAAGACAATAGATATATGAGTTATCTATTTTATATATCCAACATTTCTTCAATTCCTAGTAAATATGGGTCTAACTAGTCACACTTGAATTCTAACAAAGTTAGATTTTCATGATATTATCTATTTATGATCTATAAGGGATTTTTGAAGGAAATGTTTTGGAGAATTAAATTTATATTTTAATATATATTTGAAATTTGATATTTAAAAAAAATTGAAATAACGAGATATATGAACATATAATATAATGTTATTTTATAAAATATATATATATATATATATATATATATATATATATATAATTACGTTAATTATCTTTTTAAAATTTCTTCATATTAAGGTGGATGTGGATGATATACGTCGTTAGTTGTCGTAATAATAAATTAGTTGTCTCTGAAACCCGATTACATGATGTTGCATTGCATATTAAAGTTCATAAGTTGTTGCAAGTTCATTCTCTATAAGATTTATATGCATTTTCAATTGATCTTCATTGCACTTTATTGTTTGAATAATCCTTTAAATTAAATTATTATATAGTAATCTTTACGGATCAAGTATTATCTACACAAAATTGGAAATAAACATTAATTTAATGTATAGTTGTCTAGATACGAATGAGAATGAGAATGTCACTTGCTAGATGTGTTATATCAAAATAATATGACAAACTTCAGCACTTATCAAAAAAAATTCATTTCATGGTGAAGATGAAAATCCAAACTTCCCTAATTGCAATGCTTTAGCTTTCGTTTCTATATAGAAGAATTTTATTATCGAAAAACTATATATGAAAATATATACACATGAATTTTACAATAAGATAATGTTTTGAGGGTAATAATGATGATGATAAAGATCAACAAAACAACTTAAAGATAAATTTTACTAAAATAGAAAAAGATTAAAGATAGACAAAAATGTTCATTATTTAACATTGATGACATACTTGCAGATACATAATTAAAATTACAAGTTGAAATTAAAGTTTTGTTTTCTTTCCATTTTCACCTTGTAATTTATTTTTGTTGCTTTTGATCTTTATCATTATGTTATATTTTTTGTCTCTACCATGAGTCAATCACACATTAGATACTAGCGTGACAACTCAGTCATGTGAGGTTACATGAAAAATGACAATAGAGACAAACAATGATAATCTTGAATTACAAGGATTGCATTTAATTTTTTTTTTTTTAAATAATGACTTTTAAAAGTTTTCATTTGGTTTTTTTTTTACAATTTTTTAATAAATCAAAATTTAAATTAATCTAAAACTGATTTAAAGGAGAAGATGTTTTTAGTAATTTCTCATAAATAATGCCAATACCCAATTATTACTATAGTATATATCAAGAACTAAGTATGGTATATATTTTGTTTATAAAAAACTAAGGTATATATTTTTATATTGTGTTTTATTAATTTTAATTAATATATGTAGTATTAAATAGAACTTTTTATTGAAATTTTGTATTTAATAGTTAAAATGTCAAATTTCTTAGTCAAAGACTAATACATATTTTTATAATACTGATGATATTGCTACCCAAAAAATATTGAAGATATGATTATATTATAAAATTAA
>JBBPBQ010020321.1:3092316-3110402 GCA_037974755.1 Cicer yamashitae | reverse complement strand
CAAATCAGTATATTATAATTATTCTCATTTTTATATAAGACATGTAAAAAACAATATAATTAACTAATTAATCAATGATAAATTTTATCTGTATATGAATTGCATGCTCCAACAGCTTCTTTTTTGATTCGTTGATTTTTAACAAAGAATGTAAAAAATGAAAGTGCAAAAAATTATAGTTATGATATTATAATTTTTTTTATTTATTTTTATGTCGACGATTATAAAAAAATAATTAATTTTAACTAATTCTTCTGTGTATAGTTTTTATATAAAAAAAAATCAAACCATTTTGAAAAATATGTCAATTTAATTTGAAGAACAAACCCTTTTTTTTTAATACTAAGTGTTTGTGACAAAAGAATGTGAATGTTAATTACTAGAGAAATATTAAATGTTTTAATTGTCTAAAACTTGTCATGTGTACTACTCACAACAATCATAATTTTCCAAAGACACCTATAATTTACCATTTAATTAAAAACGACTTGTTTTAATAGACTTAATTGCAGTTTTAGTCCATCTATTATTACCAGTTTATGAAATTGGTTCTCCTATTTTAAAAGTTCACAATTTTGGTCTATTCCTTAGATTTTCGAAGTAAAAAAAATGAGGATTTGATATATTTTTAATGACGTTACATATAATTTTATGATATAAAACCAATTAGATGCATTAATTATTCATATGAAAAATTAATAGGAGTTAATCATTGTACATATCATATGTCACGTTATTTAAATATCTTATGTCATTATTTTTTAATTAAGGAAATAGATTTTTATTGCAAATTAACTAAATTAAAACTTCATTCATTATTAACATTAAATATTTGATTGAAACTCCCGTTTATGAACAAATATTCGCGAATCATTGACATTAAAAGATCATATAATTATTTTACTTATTACTACTACTTATGTAAGGTTTTTTACATAAAATTTGCCCTAAAAAATAAATTAGTTTGTTTTCATTGTAGTTCTTTCAGGTTTAAAATTTACATTTAAAAAGATAAATCAAGTCTTAATCCGAAGTAATGTTAGATTGAATGTCTTGTCTTAGATTTAAATATGAGACTTCTCAATTGTGTGAGTTAATTATTGTGAGATTGAATATCTCTTACAAGACAAAAAATAATCAAGATAACTTAATTATCAATTTCAAGATTTGAATTTCAAAACCAATATCAAGTGTGAGATTTGTTTTACCAAATTCGTAGTATAAAAGTATTCTCAAGTTTACATGCAAGTGTGAGATTTGTTTTACCAAAAACGTAATATAAAAGTATTCTCAAGTTAATCGGTCGTCATTTGCAACATTCTATAATATTATCAAAAATAAGAAGAGGTTGAAAAGTTGTGTTAAAAAAAAATCTTTTTATTAGGGGATACTTTTTTATTTAGGGATTTTTTTTTGTTTTAAAAAAAAAACATTGTACAAATCAATATGTAAAAGAGCAGTGAATTTTACAGAGCAAGAGACGATAACTTGGCCAAGATTTTTAGTTTTTATATTCTATTGGCCAATATTGGTTGTATAATATTATCGTAAATTCTTGAGAAAAAAAAGTCTCATTTCAAACTATGGAGCCTAAAATTGTTTGTACCTCACGAAAAAAATATGTGTTAAATTAATTATATTTAATTAATCAATTATAGATCGATAATAATCGATTATTATGAGTTATTATTAATTAAATTATAATTTGGAGAACTGTGATGAATTTGATCATTCAATAGAGTTTAACGAGAGATCTCTCTATCTTCCGTCTTTAAAATATAATTGTTATATATTAAAAGATCGCCTTCAACCATTGTTATCTATTATCTATTAATAATAGTTCACTATATTCGTCCTTATTTTCTTATTCAAATCACATCTATTAATAAGTAGATTTATTTGTATATATGACTTTGGTTATTTCGTTGAAATCTAACCATCTATCCTCACAAGACATTTGAATATGAATTTGAATTGAAACAATTGAAATACCTTCGATAGTTTAAGATTGTTTGTATACATAATTTAAAATTTATTAATATTTTTATTGAGATTAATTGTTATGAATTTGTCACGTTCGGTTTGTCCACGAAAAAAGAGTCGCCACCAATTTTATTTTATTCAAAGGAAAAAATTGGATAAAACCTAAAATAATGACTTTTGAACCAAAAATTCGAATTTGGAAGTCGATTACGAACGTCCGTTAAAACGGTTACCCTATAATTAATTGTATACAAACTATTTATTTATTTTTACCCCAAAAAGAATAATAAAAAATAAATAAATTATTTACATTAATAAAAGAAGGAAAAATATTTTTTTTTTTTATTAATTTGGTTTAACAAGGAAAAACTCTTGCTCGTACGTTCCCCAATTGCAATAGGGAAATCAAAACACACATAGTTATTGGGTAGAAAATATTTATGTGTTGACTGATTTTATTATTAATTTTACTTTATATATATACATATCGAAATAAATTAACAACATAATAGTGATAATAATAATAATACTAATAATGGTAATAGTGATAATAATAATAATAGGAGTGATGTGTTGTATATTGATTTGTGTATCGTTTTATTTTAAGGAAACGCTTTTATTACTTTTTGACTTTTACAAACTGTAAAGGATAAAAATTCAAGAGCAGATTCGCGAGTTGGCGGCGCATATGTAGCGCGGACTGGCGGCGATAATAACAAAAAAAGTTTAAGATCTAACGCACAAGAAAGAAAACAAAATAAAGATAAGATATCACAAATTTGATAAAGAAATAGACGATTATACAACAATCGACTTTACTCTTATTAGTTGATTCCAAAACTTGATCGTGAAATCGAAAAAAATTTCTTGTTTATATCATATGTGCATAGAATAAAAAAAAAAACTCTATAACAACAATAATGTCAAAAAAATAGATGAGGAGAAAAAAAGAAAAAAAAATGTTTACCGCATTGAATAGGTTTTTTATTAGTTCCTGGTTCCAATCTTTCTTCTCTACTTTTCTGTTTATTATTCTTTCTTCTTTTTCTGTTTATTATTCTTTCTTCTTTCTTTTTTTTGTGCTCTCAATAGTGCTCCAAATTGTGCTCCTCCTTGTCCCCCAATTGTACTCCCTCTTCTACTCTTAGTATCGATTATTTATAGGCTTTTCGGGTGTAGGTTACAAAAGATAAGGGAATAATTGTCAATTGATCACTATTTTATTACTATTAATCTCTTTCTTTTTGGTTTCTTTTCAATCAATTGATTATCATTATACCGATTTTTATGACCATCAATCTATTTCTTTTCGGTTTCTTTCGTTCAATTATATACCTTTATTTATTTGTTATTATTATTATTTTTATATATTTTTTTATTTTTTATTTTTAAAAGAGTCTGAACAGGAATTAGAGGCAAACAAGAACTGCGAACACATGTGATTCTCTAAAGTTTATAGCCCTAATTATTTATTTTTATATTTCTATTCATTTATTATTATTATTATTATTTCCTTTTTTTTTATTAAAAAGTAAAAATAAATAAATAGATAAATAAATAAATAAAAAGCGGACAAAATTAGGTGTCAACAGCTGCCACTCTTTAATTAGAATTTACTTGAGAATCAAAGTAAAAGATAAGTAAAGATGACAACTCTAATTTTGTCCGAAAAGAATTTTTTAGAAGGGTGCGAATCGTTTTCGCGGCTTCAACATGCGGATCGTTTTCTCGGCTTCAGTGCGAGTCATTTTCCCGGCTTCAACATGCGGATCGTTTTCTCGGCTTCAGTGCGAGTCGTTTTCCTGGCTTGAACATGCGGATCGTTTTCTCGGCTTCAGGTACAAGTCGTTTTCCCGACTTCAACATGCGGGTCGTTTTCTCGGCTTCGGGTGTGAGTCGTTTTCCCGGCTTCAACATGCGGGTCGTTTTCTCGGCTTTAAATTTATGTAATGTCATGAATGAGTGAATGAATGAATGTGTTGGTTTTTATTAATATTTTTATTGGACACGACCATTAAAATCATGGATGAAAATGGTACTTATACATTTTTCTTGAACTTGATATCTTTGATCTCTCTTTTGTCCTTTTTTTTTGTGTACCCTAATTTTGCCTTGGTTGCCCTTTCAGGTTTTCAACCTAGCGGGTATTCTTTTTTGTACCCTAATTTTTGCCTAGGTCGCCTTTTCAGGTTTTCAACCTAGCAAATATTTTTTTTGTACCCTAATTTTTGTCTAGGTTGCCATTTCAAGTTTTCAACCTAGCGGGTATTCATTTTTTAAGTATGATACTTTTTTACAGCATCTGAGTTTACAGGGAGGACTAAATCTTTTCCATCCATCGTGAGGATCAAAGCTCCACCTAAGAAAACTTTCTTCACGACGTATGGACCCTCATAGTTAGGGGTCCATTTCCCATGATAATCCTTTTGAATGGGTAAGATCTTTTTTAGCACCAAGTCGCCCTCTCAGAATTCTCGAGGACGTATTTTTTTCTCGTACGCTCTTTTCAATCTTTTCTGATATAATTGCCCATGGCATAAGACCGCCAACCTTTTTTCTTCAATTAAATTCAATTGATTGAAACAGGTTTGTACCCATTTCGACTTCTCTAGTTTGGCTTCCATTAATACTCTTAGCGAGGGGCTTTCTACTTCAATGGATAGCACAACCTCCATCCCATATACCAGGGAAAAAGGGGTTGCCCCAATTAAAGTGCGTATCGAAGTGCGATACCCATGTAGTGCAAACGGCAACATCTCGTGCCAATCTTTGTATGTTACAACCATTTTCCGAATAATTTTTTTTGATGTTTTTATTTGCTGCTTCAACTGCGCCATTCATTTTTGTCTGTAAGGGGATGAGTTTTGGTGTTGAATTTTAAAGCTGGCACACAATTCATTCATCATTTTGTTATTCAGATTTGTGGCATTGTCGGTAATGATCTTGCTTTGTAGGCCATAACGACATATTAACTCCCTTTTTATGAATTTGACTACCACATTTATGGTTACATTGGCGTACGAAACTGCCTCTACCCATTGGGTAAAGTAATCGATTGCCACCAAGATAAAGCGATGTCCATTTGATGTTTTTCGGTTCAATCATTCTGATGACCTCTATGCCCTATATTGAGAACAGTCAGAGCGCTGAAAGGGTGTTTAGGGGCATTGGTGGGGGGTGGATATTATCAGCATATATTTGACACTTATGGCATTTCTTTACATAATTAAAACAATCTTTTTCTAGGGTGAGCCAGTAATACCCGGCTCGAAGAATCTTTCTAAACATGGCATGTCCGTTCATATGGATCCCATAAGAGCCATCGTGGACATCTTGTAGAATTTCTTTCGCCTCATTGACATCAACGCATCTGAGGAGTACCATATCATGATTCCTCTTATACAAAATATTTTCGTTCACGAAAAAGCTCGCGGTTAACCGTCTCAGAGTTCTTTTTTCATTCTTCGATATTTCGGATGATATTCTCTATTATAAGATAATGTTTGATGTCGTGATACCACAGTTTCCCGCCGGTTTCTTCTTCGATTACGAGGTAGTACGCAAGATGATCTCGACTTTCCATTTTAATAGATGAGATTTCATTGTTTCGACTTATTTGGAACATTGAGGATAAAGTAGCC
Organism: Cicer yamashitae; assembly: GCA_037974755.1. Taxonomy (NCBI): domain Eukaryota; kingdom Viridiplantae; phylum Streptophyta; class Magnoliopsida; order Fabales; family Fabaceae; genus Cicer; species Cicer yamashitae. Next base: position 3,104,778 of record JBBPBQ010020321.1, on the reverse strand, counting down.
AAAGTATCAACCAATTGATTGTTTTCTCGAGCGACACGATAAAAGGTGATTTTGTCAAATTGTGAAGATAATTCCTCTATGTAGGTAAAATAAGGTATTAACTTCTTTTCTCAAGTTTCCAATTCTTGGTTAAGATGATTAATGACTTTTGCTTTTGATTCCAAAGTAGCCAAAATTCCTATGGCACAAGCTTCATATTCTGCTATATTGTTGGTACAATCAAAACACAAGTGCACTATGATAGGTATGAACTTCTTTTTAGGAGATATTAAGACAGCCCCAACATCATGCCCCATTACCTTTAAGGCCCCGTCGAACAATAGGGTCCATTTTCCATTATCACATTCTTCAAACAAAACCATGATGCTTTCATTCGGGAATTTACATTGCATTGACTGATAATCATCCCTAGGTTGATTAGCCAGATAATCTGTCAAGGCACTCCCTTTGATGGCTTTCTAAGTGTAAAATACATGTTTTTGATGATACAAAAGACCCAATGGTGATGATGCTCAAAGCGACAAGCTCAAAAAGAAGAAGTCTCCAAGACGTTTCCAAACATCCTATTGATGTATTAAAATAGATGTTTCATGTAAAGGTAAATGATACAACCCATAGTTCAAATACAAAGAGAACCTTACATCCTTGCATATGCATAAACAGTATTTTCGAAAGTCAAAAATTATATTTTCAAAGTATTAAAATTAATATTTTTGACAAAATACAAAAGTGTATTCGAATACAACAAAGGTGTATTCGAATACAGATGAAAAATTGCTAAGTCAGTAGCTAAAACCCTTCATCTGTATTCGGCTACATCCTGATGTATTCGAATACACCTAGCAAGTCAGTGGCAAAATTGACCAATCTGTATTCGACTACATCAAAGTGTATTCGGCTACACAGTGTTAAATTTGAATAAATTTGAACGTTGCAAAGAGGTGTATTCGAATACAACTGGAAGCAATGCAATTTTTCAGTTCTGAATCGAATCTAAAACATTGCAATTCTTCCTCAAACCTCTTGGATCAATGGCCACGAATCTGAAGAGATGTTTATGGACTATAAATACATCATAACTTCAGATTCACCAACAACAATCCTACTACACAACTTTAAAGACTTTGAACAAACTTTTCTGAATTTTTCTCAAAGTCATTTTCATAAATTCAAGTACTTGCATATCATTTTCATATCCTTAACTAAGGTTCTCAACGTACTTGAATCAATCTTGGATTGTTATCATTCTACCTATTTCTTACTCCTATATTCTTATCAAAATCACAAGTGTTTTGTAAAAGAAAGTTGTACTTTCTTTAAGTGTTTTATCTAAGATAGTGGTGTGCTATCCTAGAAGGTTTGTTAGAAGAGTGTAGCAAAGGTCCTAGGGTGAGGACTTGTACATATTCTGACAATAGTGAAGAAAATCTCTTGTGGTGAGCAAGAGGACTGGATGTACCCTTGGTTATAAGGGGAACCAGGATAAATCTGCTGTGTTCATTTACTTATTTTTATTTACTCTTTCACCTACCAGCATTAAACACAAAAATCGATCACTAAAATTCTGAAAATATCTAAAATTTCCAAACACCTAATTCACCCCCCCCCCCCTCTTAGGTGCACATCTGATCTAACACTAAGTAACATAGGTAATATCATATTTTGATAACATCACTTGCCAACGAGTAATTCACCCTGTGAGAGCAGACTTTTCGAAAATGTACTTGAATGGATCCATCTTGGATATCAAGCAGGTCGTATGGCAAACCATGTATTGCCTTAAGCGATGGGCCTCCCAGGCTAAGGCACACCAAGTATGTTCTAACATCTATAAATTTTTTTACTCAAATAGAAAATGATGCTCCTTCTTTCTTGTTTCATTGTGTTGCCCCAACACACATCCCATGGATCTGTCGAGGACTGTAAGATACATAATCAAGGGTCGGCTCAGAACTAGCGGTACTAGAATTGGAGGCTTCTGCACGTATTGTCGGATTTTCTTAAATGCGTTTTAGCATTCTTCGTTCCTCACAAATATTTGATTTTTCTGTAAAAGTTTAAAGACTGGTTCACAAGTGGCGGTTTGTTGTGATATAAATCTGGAAATATAATTTAGTATCCGAAAAAAACGTGAACTTCTCTTTCTGTACTTTGGGGAGGCATTTCTAAAATGGCATGAACCTTATCGGGGTCAACTTGTATTCATTTCTGACTAACCACAAATCCCAATAATTTGCCCGACCTCACGCCGAAAGTGCACTTGGAAGGATTAAGCTTTAGCTTAAACTTTCTAAGCCTTTCAAAGAGTTTCTTTAGATCATGTCATCTATATAAACTTCTACCTCTTTATGAACCATGCCATGGAATAGGGTTACCATAGCTCTTTGGTAGGTCGTCCCAACATTCTTCAGACCAAAAGACATTACTTTGTAACAAGATGTTCCCCAAGGGGTGATGAAAGTCATTTTTTTTTTCCATATCTTCGGCTGTCATCTTAATTTGATTATACCCAGAGAAAACATTCATAAAAGAGAAGAGCGAATTGTAGGCCACATTGTCAATTAGAATATCGATGTGAGGTAACGGGGAATCATCTTGGGTTTTAAATTAGAGGGTGCAGGTTAGTCATCCCAACTTTAAATTAGAGTGTGCGGGTCAGTAGTCCTGACTTTAAATTTATATACTATTGAAAATATGAAATGTCATGAATGCATTTGATGAATGAACATTTTCCTTCATTTTCATCTTTTTTTTTCAATTTTTTCAATCAACTTTTTTTACAATTTTTTTTATTTCTTTCACCTCCTTACGAACATGATCCTTGGATTCATGGATGAAGAATATGCACAGCTTCGAATAAATAGTGGAGATTGTCCTTTTGATCTTTAAAGAGATTTTTGTTACATATTCGACTTAATCTCTAGTTGCCACTATCTTATGTGTAAAGACATCATACTAGTTTTGGTCTCTTGACATTCACATATCTTGTGCCCCAACATATGATTATCAGAAAAATGCATTTTGACAAAAAGATTCATAACTCAAGAAATTAGTTTAGACGCTGATATTTAGTGAGAAAATCTATGGTACAAAAGAAGAACGATTCATAGGAAGATAAGAAGATAAGGTGATCTCATATGGGTAAATGACCTTATTTATTAGTAGTATTTCATAAAAGAAGTGTGCTAATAAATCATAACATAATGTCAATCGCGTTATTAACCCACTTTGGAGGATATGATTTGCCCCAATTTATCCTCACAACCTTTCAGAATATATTGCTTCGACTTTGATTTGTGTAAGCCATATTATTTGCTCTTTTTTTTTTATTCTCAAGCTAGTGAACTTCTTCATTCCCTTTTTTTTGTGGCCATAATTTTTGCCTAGGTCGCCCTTCTGGGTTTTTGACCTAACAGGTCTTCATTCATTTTCGCCTAGGCCGCATCTTCAAGTTTTTGACCTAGCAGGTCGTTATTCGACTTTGTATCCTAACTTTTCCCTAGGTTGTCCTTTTGGATTTTCAACCTAATGGGTCTTTACTCATTTTTGTACCCTAATTTTTGCCTAGGTTGCCCTTTTAGGTTTTCAACCTAGTGGGTATTTATTATTTTTTTTGTACCCTAATTTTTGCCTAGGTCGCCCTTTCAGGTTTTCAACCCAGCGGGTAATTATTATTATTATTATTATTATTATTATTATTATTATTTTATTTTTTTATACCCTAATTTTTGTCTAGGTCTTCCTTTTGGATTTTCAACCTAGCGGGTCTTCGTTTAGATGTAATACTTTTTGAAGCATCAATGTGTGCAAGTAGTGATAAGTCTTCTCGATCCATATTGGTGTGGATCAGAGCCACACTTGAATGTATTTGTTTTATGGTACTTGGACTCATATAGTTGGGAGTCCACTTGTCATGCTAGTCATTTTAGATATGTAAAATCTTCTTGAGCGCTAATTCTTTCTTTTGAAGATCTGAAGTTCATATGTTCTTCTTTTAAGATCTTTTGAAATAATTGTCCTTGACATGAGACAATCAATATTTTTCTTGAATTGAATTCAGTTGGTCAACACAGATCATTACTCTTGATAGGGGCATTTTTGTTTGAGTGGGTCGCACTGCCTTTATTCTATATAATAAGGAAAAAAGGGGTGCCCCAGTTATAGTCTGATACTCAGGGAGGGTATTCCACAGTTACGAGGTAATATTTGGTACGAGAACTTTCCATCTAGACTTTCTTATACGTTTGGTAATAAGCAGGATAGTCGTGACTTTCATTCTTGTGAGTGACTATTCTTCATCATGACTTACTTTGAACATTGAAGATAAAGTAGCTAGAACGCCAACTAGTTGATTACATTATTGAGGGACATGATGGAAAATGACTTCAATTTGTTTTTTAGACATTTGTCTAATATGTATATATGAATGGTCATCTTCTTATCCCAGTTTTTCCATTCTTGATTTAGCTGATTGAGAATTACATTCAACTCTCATGTACTTTCATCATTTTCACTTTCGATTTGTGGGAGACTAAAATACCCATGGTACAAACTTCAAATTCCTCCACGTGATTGGTATATTGAAAGCACAATTAGATAATGATAAAGATAAAATGACCTTTTTAGGGGATTAACCTGACTTTAACTACATGTCCCAACATATTGAGGTATATCCAAATAAGAGATTTTATTTTAATCGTTCTCATCCCCTTCAGTGGAATTAATAGTATGACTGAAATTATGTAATGAAATCTTAGCAAACTTATTTATGAATGAACTACTTTCAAATATGTATGGTACATGGTTAGAATAAAAGAAAGACATATAATGTTGGGTAAGAAATTGTTAAATATATGAGGGGTAGAAAGAAAGAGAAAATAAAATGCATTTATTGATATTCATAATATTAAGGAAACAAGAATGTGTCAATATAATAAAGTATCATAAGACTTTATACTTAGCAATATTATCAGTGCTTTAGAATCAAATTGAGAGAACTTGATAATATCTTCATTGTTGACTTTGCCCCTTGGATAAACTTAGAAACTATATGCAACATCGTCAATGTCTTCAGCATAATGTCTAGTCAATGTTTTTTTTTTTCAATTGTCCTTAAAGGATCATGCAAGATTTGACATTTTTCTTTAGATTGATGAATTTTTTCATGGCATCAAAGTAATAAGCTATAGTGATTAAAGTAATAAGCCATTTTTATTTTTATTTTTTCTTGAAGGAAATGTTATGAGAATGTAAAAAAAAAAAGTGAATGCAATGATTATGCATTTAACTGAAACATTTTACTACCCCTAATATGCAATTATTTTTTCTTAAAAAATGAGGAGAAAAAGAAAAACATGTTGTAAAATGAAATAAAAGATGAAACATGCATGATTATGCAATGCATTACGATGAATATGAGATATAGATAGGGTAGGTTTTTTTTCATATATACACGTGTCCTACATGGCTCTTTTTTTATTTGATGGTTTTTTTTATGTGAACCTTTACTATGGGTGGCTCTATAGTTCTAAATTGGGTCCTGGAGCACACAACTCAATTCTAAAATATTAAACCAATTAATAGGTAAACTATTAAAATGGAAATATTCTAGAAAAGGTCAACTCTATGTGAGACTTTCATAACAACCAAACAGGATGTACATTCAGAAGATTATCATTACACAGTCTCTAACTTATCTTATGTTGCACTCAACCCGGGTATAGAGCCCACTCATAAGTGTGTGTCGTGTTAGGGTAGTGTGTAGTAAAATAAATAAAATTAAAATTAAAAAAAAGCCACAATGAAAATAAATTAACAAGACATATATAATTATATTCACAATATATCAAATAAAACAATTGGGGTATTATAAATAAAATAATAAATAATTATATACAATTAATTAAATTGGGCTTGACTCTCGAAAGTCCCCAGCAGAGTCGCCAGCTGTCGCGTCCGATTTGTCTGCTAAAAAGAGTCGCCACCAATTTTATTTTATTCAAAGGAAAAATTGGATAAAACCTAAAATAATGATTTTTGAACCAAAAATTCAGATTTGGGAGTCGATTACGAGTAGGGAAAGTATTACCACCCTACAACGTCCGTTAAAACGGTTACCCTATAATTAATTGTATACAAACTATTTATTTATTTATTTATTTGTTTTTACCCAAAAAAAAAATAAAAAATAAATAAATTATTTACATTAATAAAAGAAGGAAAAATATTTTTTTTTATTAATTTGGTTTGACAAGGAAAAAACTTGCTCCTACGTATTCCTAAGTGCAATACGGAAATCAAAACACACGTAGTTATTTGGTAGAAAATATTTATGTGTTGACTGATTTTATTATTAATTTTACTTTATATATATACATATCAAAATAAATTAACAACATAATAGTGATAATAATAATAATAGTAATAATGGTAATAGTGATAATAATAATAATAATAATAATAATAATAATAATAATAATAATAATAATAATAATAATAATAATAGGAGTGATGTCTTGTATATTGATTTGTGTATCGTTTTATTTTAAGGAAACACTTTTATTACTTTTTGACTTTTACAAACTGTAAAGGATAAAAATTCAAGAGCAGATTTGCGAGTTGGCGGCGCATATGTAGCGCGGACCAGCGGCGATAATAACAAAAAAAAAGTTTAAGATCTAACGCATAAGAAAGAAAACAAAATAAAGATAAGATATCACGAATTTGATAAAGAAATAGACGATTATACAACAATCGACTTTATCCTTATTAGTTGATTTCAAAACTTGATCGTGAAACCGAAAAAAATTTCTTCTTTATATCATGTGTGCATAGAATAATAAAAAAAGAACTTTATAACAACAATAATGTCAAAAAAATAGACGAGGAGAAAAAAAGAAAAAAAAGTGTTTACCGCATTGGAGAGGTTTTTTATTAGTTGCTGGTTCCAATATTTCTTCTCTACTTTTCTGCCTATTATTCTCTCTTCTTTCTTTTTTGTGTGCTCTCAATAGTGCTCCAAATTGTGCTCCCTCTTCTACTCTTAGTATCGATTATTTATATGCTAGGTTACAAAAGACAAGGGAATAATTGCCAATTGATCACCATTTTATTACTATTAATCTCTTTTTTTTTAGTTTCTTTTCAATCAATTGATTATCATTATACCGATTTTTATGACCATCAATCCATTCAATTGATCATCATTATACCGATTTTTATGACCATCAATCCATTTATTTTCGGGTTCTTTCAATCAATTATGTACCTTTATTTATTTGTTATTATTTATTTATTTATTTATTTTTTAATATTTTTTTTAAAAGAGTCTGAACAGGAATTAGAGGCAAACAAGACCTGGGAACACATGTGATTGTCTAAAGTTTATAGCCATAATTATTTATTTTTATTTTTATATTTCTATTCATTTAATATTATTATTATTATTATTATTTCCCGTTTTTTTTAATAAAAAGTAAAAATAAATAAATAAAAAGCGGAAAAAATTAGGTGTCAACAGCATTATTAATGTAAAAAATTTGATATGACACATTATAATTCTTGTTAGGCATGATCTTAGAGGTAATTAGGATAGTAATCTAATCTTTGTGAATTACTTTAAAATGTCTTTACATTAAATGTGTATATAAATCAAATCATTTATTTTATTTCCACTACAAACTATATTGAAGTTGTAACTGCTACATCGTTTAATTGATACAATCAAAGCTAATATATACTCGCAACCTTGTAGCAATGACATAATTAACAGATAAGAAAAAAATGAAGGATTTAAAATAGTTACGTTATTTTTTATATTGGAAATGATATAAAAAAAGAAATAGCATAATAATAATAATAATAATGGCTTGTTCAAAAAATAAAATAATAATAATAGAAAATATGTATAACCAAAAAGTGAGTAGAAATTACATGTGTGTGTTTTAGGATAATAAAGACTCCTCAGTTGCACCTTTCAACAACAAAATCAGAATATTTTTGAATGAATATGATAGCTAAAATGCTATAACATTACGTCAAAAATTGCATTTTATAGTGCTCTTTTTATAGCGCTTATTAAATAAAAGCGCTGTTGTATAATATTTTAAAATTAACGGATGATACAACAACGCTTTTTTGACAAGCGCTTTGGAAAAAACGTTGTTGTAGAGTCATATAGGGTCACATAGCGCTTGCACATAATGTTTATAATGCGTTTACAACACTTTTGATAAAAGCGATGTAAATTGAAGCGCTCTCACATAATGTTTACAGCGCTTTTGGAGCGCGCTTTGTATACAAGCGCTATAAAATATAGCGCTCCCACCTTATGTTACATAGCTTTTAAAGCGCTTTTTTGTAAAAACGCTGTAAATTACAAGCACTTTCACATAATTAAAGGACTTATTAGAACACTTTTTATACAAGCGCTGTAAAATAGCTTTCACATAATTAAAGGAACTATTAGAGCGCTTTTTATACAAGCGCTGTAAATAAATAAATAAATAGAATCATTCACTTTAAATAAATAAAAATAAATTTAAAACAAATTTAATATGTTGTCCGGTAAAATCTTTCACTTTAAATAAAAATCATTCACTTTAAATAAATAAAAACAAATTTAAAACAAATTGAATACGTTGTCCTAACCCTACGAATCCTCATCTCCTCTACTCTGCGAACCCTCCTCTCCTCTACTGTGCGCACATCTACTGCTCCTTTAAAACAAATTGGATACGTTGTCTCAGGTACTGTATTTATTAATTTGTTGTTGTCACTAAAACTGATAAATTGTTACATAATAAATCATATAAAATCTATTCTTTTTTGAAATTTGTTGATCTGTTCTGTTTTGAAATCAGACTTGGACCTTAGTTTCCATTTTCCAATATTAGATATGTGTACTATAGATTGGTATAATGTTATCAGTAGCTTATTATTTGTGTAACACTGCATTTATATAGGTCATTAAAAGATACAGATACATTAATTTTGAGAATGGTTCGACATATGTTTCAACTGATTTCGACACAGATACATATGAGCGGGACCGAGTTGAGGATATTGCAAAAGCAGTTGAAAAAGATCTTCGGGATTGTCCTAAAATGTTTGAGAGCTTGTTGAGTGATGCAAAGAAACCATTATATAATGGTTGTACTAAATTCACAAGACTATCGGCGATATTAAAGTTGTACAACTTAAAAGCAAGTAATGGATGGTCTGATAAAAGCTTCACAGAATTATTAACACTCTTAAAAGATATGTTGCCAGATGATAGTGAACTTCCCAGTTGAACCTACGAGACTAAACGAATTTTGTGCTCTATTGGCATGAGCTACGAAAGGATTCATGCGTGTCATAACGATTGCATTTTATTTCGAAACGAATATGAATTACTAAAGGCATGTCCGAAATGCAATGTCTCTCGATATAAGAAGAAAGAATATACTCCAGCAAAAGTCGTGTGGTATTTTCCTATAATACCAAAATTTAGGCACATCTATCGCAGTGAAGAAGATTCAAAACACTTGACATGTCATGCAGATCAAAGAATTAGAGATGAAAAGTTTCGACACCCTACAGATTCTCCATGGTTATGTATGAAGCGTAAGTTTATGATGTTGTCTCTGTTAATTTCTAGACCCAAACAACCGAGGAATAATATCGACGTATACTTGACTCCTTTAATTGAAGATTTAAAAAATATGTGGGAGACAGGTGTGGAAGTTTATGATGGGTATAAGAAAGAATGTTTCAATTTGAGGGCTATGTTGTTCGGCATAATTAATGATTTTCCAGCATATGGTAATTTATTATGATATAGTATTAAAGGTCAGTGTGCATGTCCTATATGTGAAGCGAGTACAAATTGGATGCGGTTGAAACATTGTAAAAAGAATGCACGTTTTACAGCGCTTTTTTGAAAAAGCGCTGTAAAACGTGCATAAGAATGAACCTATTACAAGCGCTGTAAAACGTGCATAAGAATGAACCTATTACAGCGCTTCTGTAAACCTAGTACAACAAGCAGCGCTGTAAAACTAGTACAACAAGTTGCACATTTTTAGAAGATATTTACAGCGCTTTTGAAAAAGCGCTGTAAAACTAGTACAACAAGCAGCGCGTTTTTAGAAGCGATTTACAACGCTTTTTCAAAAAAGCGCTGTAAAACGAGTATAACAAGCGCGTTATATATGCACCTTTTATAGCTCTTTTTTATGAAAAGGGCTGTAAAACTACTATAAGATAAGTGTTGAGCGCTATATATTACAGTGTTTTTTTATTTTAAATAGCGCTGTTATATCTTTTAGCAACGCTGAATACTATAGCGCTTAAAAGCGCTGTAAAGAGTTTAAAAAAAGCGCTATAAAATGCTATTTTTCGCGTTGTGTAATTTCTTTAAATAAAAGATGCTATCATTATTTCTGAGAGTCATTTAGCTGAATAGTGTATGTCACTACATATAAACATATATGTAGTTGCCAGCTGCCTTTACGTTAAATTTACACATATTAATTGGGCTGCATTCCACGCTTACATACAAATCGGTCCAGATTATAAATTATTTCCATGTAAATTAATTATGAAAATGACATTTAATCACCCCTACTAAGAAAGAACAAATGGTTAGGCAGTGACCACTGAGGAGGTTGATTAATTATTTTTGTACCTAATTAAAAGTAATGTGATAAATCTATTTAAACTTAAATCTAGTTTAAGGTTTAGGGAGAACCCAAATTCATATCGTGATCGGAGCAATTAATAGTTTGTGACCTTCCTCGTCTTTATAAATAAGATGACAACCTAATAAATGTTGATTTAATACAAGATACATATTTATTTTTCATGTATTATCAATGAACCAATATTATTTAAGTCATTATCTTGATCATAAAAAATAAAAACATATATTATGTCTACATCAAAAAGACGACATATGTAATTGTTAATCTTTTAAACATTTTTTAAAACTTTTCTACGTTGGACCATGATATAAATGTGCTTTTATATTAGAATGTTACAATGCTACTTCAACTTGAATTTTAGGAAGCTAGATATCCTAGCTTCACGTTGTATGCGTGTTACATGGATTTCCACCTTAAGTGCAGGAGATATTGGACCTATACCAAAAATGATTAACAGGGATTTTAATATAAATATTCTTTATCAAATTATATATATTGAGAAAAATAATTGATTATATTTAATTTATTAAAAATATAAATATATTGTCTAAATTACACTTCTTGACTGAAATTGAATCATTGAAAATAGAAGAAGTTAAATAAAATGAATTATATTTTAGAGATAATATCATTAAACAAGAGAAAAATTATTAATATTTACATATATTTCATTCTAAAAATGTATTGAAAATGATTTAAGCATGTTTTATATTTAATAATATTAATAAAAAAATTCTCTTTCCTTAATTTTTTAAAAAATATTAAAATTGAATTTCTTAACAGGATCTTACTATTTATGGGATATTTACTAAAGGGTTGATAAATAGAGTATTTTGTTACTGAAATGAAAATATTTAAAAATTTAATAACTAAAAATTGATATTTTAAATGAAAATTTTAGTTTGAATTACTTAACAAATTGATTAAAGATTGGCATTTATCCATTTTAAAATTAAATATAAACAAAAATAATATTTATAAATTAATACATTTAATCTATTGTCAATTTTTTTTAATACATTTGGTCCCGTTTGATGGACCGGATAGGATAGACACAGGATATGATAAGGAGTAGGATAGAGACAGGATAGGATATGGGTAGGATAAAGAGTTATCATGTCATGTGTTTGATGTGTACATGATAACAAACTTGATAAGATTAGTTTATCCTATTCGGTGTTTGATACACAACAGATAACAAGATGATATGATTTATATTTTGATAAAAAGACAAATTTATCCTTATAATCTATTTAATTTTTTTTCTTTCAAAATAACATTCATATAATTTTTTTATAAATAAACAAAAATGCTAATAAATGTAAATAATTTATGAAGTAATTTTATATACTTGAAAAAATTGTGATTTCTCTATCCATCACAATTGAAGAATGACTCACTATCATAAAAATTGTGATTTCTCTATCTATCACAATTGAAGAATGACTCACTATCATAAAAATATAAATAATTTATGAAGTAATTTTATATATTTGAAAAAATTGTGATTTCTCTATCTATCACAATTGAAGAATGACTTTTTGTTTGATTCAAATCCCAAAAACTCTATTTTAGTATTTTAAAATTTAAAAACTAAACAATTTGTTTTTCAAAAATGTTATGTAAAACTATTTTTAATATTATACTTTTTAAAAATAAAAAAGCAAAACACATAAATGGTGTTTTACTTTTTATTTTTCAGTTTTTTTAATTCTCTAGTCAAAGACTGTTTTAAAAAATTAAAGTTGCAAACAAATTTTTTTAAATTTTCTTTTTA
>JBBPBQ010020321.1:3080693-3092175 GCA_037974755.1 Cicer yamashitae | reverse complement strand
ATATATATATATATATATATATATATATATATATATATATATATATATATATATATATATATATATATATATATATATATATATATATATATATATATATATATATATATATATATATATATGAAAATAGGAAATCAACTTAAAGTCACCAATCATAAAATCAATTCAATATCAATCACACAAAACTCTTACGTTTCCTTATAAAGGATTATTTTCTGGACAAGAAAACACCAATGCAAAAAATGTATGGGTGAAAGAATATCTATGTCTTGGTCAAATAACTTTTGAAATAGGGGTGAAAAAAGTGATGGCCATATGTTTGGATGGAAGAGGTCCACAACTCCGCATCATTAACACGATGGATCCTTTGATTTTATTTTTCTTTTCTGAAAATCATTTTAATAATATAGTTTTTTTTACTGATTTAATAATATAGTTTAAATTATTTATTTAGAAAATAAAAAATTTATTTACAATAACATGATATCTTTCCATTATTTGTATTATCAAAATATTAAACCCGTTTGGAGTGGTTTTCTGTTATAAATTTTGAAAATTTCAAAAATAAAAATCAATTTTGAGTTTTAAGACTTGATTGAAAGTGTTTTGTTTGTTGAAGTTAATTACTCTTTTATCGTTAACTTATTTTCTAGTTTTACTTTGATTCTTTAATTATTTTTCATTCCATTTTAGTCCCTTCACTGTATTTAGGTAAGTTAATTTGGTCATTTCTGTTAGTTTTTGCTAAAAGAACGTTAATTTTTACTAATGTGTCACTTTATTTTTCATATTTGAGAATGTCTTGCAATTTCCAAAGTCATTAAATCAAACACCATCATCTTTAATTAGTAACGAAGATCAAAATTCACACCTATTTTTAATCTTACTTATTGAATTTTGTGACCCCTCCCCAAATAAGTTAAAGTACTACAATAGTAATTTAATCATTTTTTAATAATAATACAATTTTTATTTTTTAATAATAATACAATTTTTGGAAAAAGACCAGGTCAATTAGTTATGTTGAACCAATTTCAAGGTATAATATATATATAACAGTTGGTAGCATATATCCAAAATAATAAAAATTAAGTGTCGTTAAAACTAAATAGGATATGTACGTGAACAAATTTGCCATATTCAAGTTAATGACATTAAATGGTAAAATGTTTATAAATATAACAAAATCAAAGTAATTAGAATATTCATGTCTTCGAATTTGCAACGTTGACAATTAAGTCATTGATTTAATCTATAATAAATTGAAGTTGATATTTTAAACTAAACCAAACGAACACAGTAATAAAACGAAACCAAACAACATGACACCAAGACGATAAAAAAATAATGTCCTACTCAGACGACGAAATCATAGAAAATATAAAAGAAAACTAAATATATGAAATCATAGAAAATGCAAAAGAAAACTAAATATATGTAAAAACTGCTTATTTAAATATATAAAAAAAAAGTGATGTTGAAAGATAATTTCAAACTAAAATATAATTTTAAAGTTTAAATGCTACTAGCTCAATTTCTCTTTATAAAAGATTAAGGTATACAAAAGTTGAATGTATTTAGTCTATGGAATATAAATTAAATACATTAATTTTTGTTGACTCAATTATCTCATGTAAAAAGAATAGTTAATGTACACTTTTATTATTTAATTTAATTCAAGTGGTTAATGAGTATGATTTTTATAGAAAACAGAGGTTTAATAAAATTGATTAAAAAAAACATTATTTGTTTTTGCCTTTTTTAGTGATGTGAATACACATTAATAGTTGTCATCTTTTAACATTTTTCAAAGCACAATATATTATATAAGTGATCGCATCTTCCCCTCATCTCACAGTTTATCAAGAAAAGATGGAGAGGAAAAACATAGCCAAAGTGCATTGTTTGGTGTTGTCAGTTCCACAACAAGGTCACATTAATCCAATGCTTCAATTCTCTAAGCTTTTGCAACATGAAGGGGTAAATGTGACATTAGTCACCACCCTTTACTACCGCAAAAGCTTGCAAAGTATACCATCTTCAATTGCAATCGAAACTATTTCAGATGGTTTTGATAATGGTGGAGTTGAAGAAGCAGGCGGATCATACACAACATATTTGGATCAATTTTGGAAAATTGGACCAAAAACTCTAGCTGAACTTATTGAAAAACTCAATAAATTAGGTGACACAGTTGATTGTGTTATTTATAATTCATTTTTTCCTTGGGCTCTTGATGTTGCTAAGAGATTTGGGATTATTGGTGTTGCTTTTCTCACTCAAAATATGTCGGTGAATAGTATTTACTATAATGTTCACATAGGAAAGTTGAAAGTTCCCCTCATAGAACAAAATGAGATTTCACTTCCTTTGTTGCCTAGACTTGAAATTGGGGATATGCCTTCATTTTTCTTAACAAAAGGAGAGAATCAAGTTTTGCTTGATTTGTTGGTGGGTCAATTCTCTAATATTCATAAAGCTGATTGGATTCTATGCAATTCATTGTATGAGATAGAAAAAGAGGTATTTTTTTTTCTTCCCTTCAAAACTATTTTTTAATGATTAAATTGATGTTGGGATCAACATTCTTACGATAAGTCACCTAATTTTTGCTAAAATCATATTTCAAAATTTCAAACAAAATTACGGTCTCATGTGATATTAGTAAAATTATCAATAATTCAAACATACATTTAATCTTTAAAGCACAACTGCTCTCAAATTAAAGTGGTCTAGACAATATATAACCATTTTTTAACAAATAATTAGCTATTCAATTTAGATGCATGTAAAAACTATTTTTTGGTATCACAACCCGATTCAAGGATGTAGATTATCTATATTCTCTTTAGGCTAATTTTTTTAGATAAGTTAGTCTTAACGTATATAAAAATGATGAGTAATTTCAAAAGTAAATGAAAATTTATTTTGCAAGTCCTTAAAATATAAAATATTCCTCTTTTTAGTCTTTAGCATTTTAACGAAAGAGACTAACAGGAACCAGTTTTTATATACTAGTAATAATTTATTATTTTCATATAGTTAATGACTCGTTAGGAGATATAGTAATATCTGAAAAATAAAATTAAGTATATACACTTATTTGTATCTCCCTCTACTTAATTTTATTATTATTTGTGGGTCAATCTCCTTATTCATCAAATATTTATTTGTTATTTGTGATATGTATTTGTTGTGATTACAAAATAATTGTAGGTAGCTGATTGGACAATGAAGATTTGGCCCAAATTTAGGTCCATAGGACCATCCATACCATCAATGTTCTTAGACAAACGACTTAAAGATGATGAAGCTTATGGTGCTACACAATTCAAAAGTAATGAAGAATGCATGGAATGGCTAAATGATAAGCCAAAAGGGTCAATTGTTTATGTTTCTTTTGGTAGCATGGGAACACTTGATGAGGAACAAATACAAGAAATAGCTTATGGTTTAAGAGATAGTGGAAGTTACTTCTTGTGGGTTGTTAGAGTTGCTGAAGAGATTAAGCTACCAAAAGATTTTGAAAAAAAGTCAAAGAAAGGCTTAGTAGTGACATGGTGCTCACAACTAAAAGTTTTAGCTCATGAAGCTATAGGTTGTTTTGTAACACATTGTGGTTGGAATTCTACATTGGAATCATTGTGCTTAGGAGTTCCAATTGTTGCTATGCCACAATGGTCAGATCAAAGAACCAATGCAAAGTTTATTGTTGATGTTTGGAAGATGGGAGTTAGAGCTCCAATTGATGAGAAAGAATTTGTGAGGAAAGATAAATTGAAGGATTGTATATTGGAAATAATGGAGGGTGAGAAAGGCAAAGAGATTAAGAACAATGCCATACAATGGAAGAGTTTGGCTGTTGGAGCTTTTGATGAGGAGGGAAGTTCTCAAAAAAACATTATGGAGTTTGTTACTAGCTTGTTCAATGTGGTGAATGGACTCACAAATTAATTTTTTTGATAGTTTTAATATTTAGTCATATTTATTTTTTGAGCTTATAGAATAATTTGAGTACCTTTGCGATCTATTTTATAAAAAATGTTGCTCATTGTTTTCATTTATCTTGAAGTCTCAAACACATTATTTTTTCTTTATTTCTATTTCTCTTCTTCTTGGTCAAAGCACATATAAAAAAAAACGAATTTGATAGTGGAATTAACCATTGTTATAAAAAGTTTAAATACTAACAAAAATTAAAAACAAAAAATAAAATTGGTTATTAAATTTGGTTTCTTAAATACACTAACGAAATTAGAGATGATTTTTTTTTTTTGTCTTTAAACTTTCATCGCTATTTGAATCAACGACATCAAACCTGCAAAAATTATTTTGATGGAGAACTTTTGATGATCAATAATATCTCGTTGATAAAACTTTGACCGAGTGAAAGTAGAGGAAAAATAATGTGTTGAGATTCATCGTATGAATGTGTGGATAAATAAATCTAATTATTGACCCATAAACCACTTTAGTCACTTGTGTATAAAAATGACTTTAAACAATATCAAGTAATCTTCCACGAAATTTGACTATGGATTAAAACTAATCATGCATGGGATATATTGGTAAAATAAAGATGCAATGATGGACAAAAACGTAATTACTGATTCATCATAGTTTATTTCGTGTGTTTCATTTTGATTGTTTTTATAGCATCCAACATTTCTCTATTTTCAAATATGACATGCATCATTGAACAATAGTTATAAAGAACGTTAAATTATTTGTAATAAATTTTTTAAATAAAATTTAATAATACTAATTAATTATCATTTATATTAAGGGACAGAGTTTGAACTTTTTTGTTGGAGGCACAAAAAAATTTAAAATTATAAAGAGTAGAGAAAATTAAGGTGCACCAAATATTTTGTTTAAAGTAATGATTGCTATCTTTGTCCATAAATATAATTTTATTGACCAAATCACACACAAAAAAAAAGATAGTAGTATTAAATTTATTAAAAATCGATATTGCTTTTGCATGTTTATCTTTGAAGAGATAGAGTTAGTTAATGTTTCTATTATACTCGTTTTTTTTATAAGAGATAATTGAGTTATAATTTAGTCAACAAAATTTTATTTATTTGGTCAACGGAAGGATCAGAGATATTAGTATTTATTATTGATTGTTAAAAAAATGCAAATTAATTAAGGATATGTTAATAAAAAATAATTAATCAGTTGAAAATTTAAAAATCTCTAATAAAAAAGGAAGATAAAATTTTCAAGAGAATTTTATATAGGGACCAATGTAGTATAATTTTTTAAAAAGAAATTTGAAATGGAAGATAAATTGGATGTTAGATAAATTTTGTAACTAAAGGAAGAAAAAAAAGTAAAGTTAGAAAGGGGAAGTAAATTATATGGTTTAGCAGTCTAATTATTTATTGTTGTATTGAATTGTAGATTGATAATATAAGGAAATTGGAGAAGTTTGAAGCACCCAACACGCATACATATTTCATAAAACTTATAACATAATCTTGTGGGTTGAATTTTTTATTACATAGTATGTCCATCATACCAATTTTATTGTGTTTGTTCAAAAGAAAACAGAAGCCACACCCCCTAAGTGGTTGAACTTACACATAAGTCTGTCCCTGTTTATCAATAACTTTGCCTAAACTCCAACCATTTGAATAGTTGTTTGAGTTTCATCCTTACTTGAAACTTAGTTATAATATATATGTAATTTAACTTTGTGGAGAACTCTTACATGTAGTTTAAGAGTTCGGTTGATCTATAAAAGAAAGTTCTGAACATAACAAGACATTACAGTACATGACAAACTTTTTGTATTGTATGATATTTGATGGGCAATAAGCACAAACAAAATAATATAACATTTACTACAATATCTTATGATATGTATAAATGTTTATGATGATAAATATTAATAGAGATGAGAGGGAGGAGGATAGATAAGAGCTAGATAGAAGAGACAGAGATAGATGAAATAGAGTAAATGTGAGAGAGATGATAGAGATAGCGAGATGACTAGATAGGAGAAATTATAGAGAGATAGAGATGAAAGAGAAGAGACGACAATAAAGAGACATGAGAGAGAGAAAGCAAGAGATGAGAGAGAGTGGATGAGTGGGAGAGAGAGATAGGAGAAAGGGAGAGAGGAGAGAGGAGAGAGAAAGATAGAGAGCAAAGAGAAGATGAAGGAGAGAGAGATGAAAGATTTTTTATAGTTTGTCCAACAAAAAAATTATCTCATGGTTGAGTAAGGGATAAAAATTAAAGTTTTTGTCCAATCCCTTATCCCCGATTTGTCCAGTGCCACAAGCAGTTTTTACCTCAAAACATGGTACAACAAGAGTTATGTTTTTCATGAAATGAACGCACCATAAATTCTTTTTCTTGAAAAGTGTTAATATTATTAAAAAAAAATAAATTGATTATCGTATGATTTATCATCATATATGCAATATATATAAATTCAATGTGAATAACACCTAAATTTGTAGTATCAATTTCTCTCCATGACACCTCAACAAAACACATTAGAATGAATCTTATATAAGTGGAAATGAATTTAGATTTCTTAGTCTCGATTTGAGTTTTGTGGATAAGGAGAGAGATAGAGAGATTTATTTTTCTATAAAAAAAAAGGCATTTATATATTGTTTTTGACACAACATCAATCTAAATCTAATTTTTCTAAGTATAAAAGCATTACATTGGATAAAAGACATCTCAATTACGTTGGCATTCTAAAATTATATCTTGTCATTTTTAATACCTTGAAAAATTCAATTAAATATAATAAAAAGTTAAATACAAATATTTGAAAGACTAAGCTAAATTATAAGGAAACAAATAGGTGCAAAACAACAATTATAGAAAGTTGAAAGTGAGAGAAATAATGATGATGGAAGAAAGAAGGAGATGAAGTAAGAGATGAGATAAGATGAATTTTTTAAATTTGTGTAAAAGTGAAAGGCGGAACTTTGAACTTAAACATTGGAGTGAACATATTTTTAATATTTTAATGAATAAATAATAAAGTATAATATTATATTATATATAAGAATTTTAAATTTAAATTTATAAAAATATATTGATTTTTAAATCTCAAGATAAAATCCACAACCCACATAGTTAGAATTTAGATTGAAAAATTTAGTTTATTTTATAATTATAGTAATTATTTTTGTAATTGTATTTATAAATTATTCTCTTTTGTTTTTTCTAAATAGACATTTGAGTTATAATTTGGTGAACGAAAATTGATGTATTTAGTTCATAATATAGATCAAATAGATCAATTTTTGTTGAGCAAATTACAAGTAGCTTTTATAAAAAAAAAACTAAAATTAGTAATATTTTTTAAAATACTCTCAAAGAATTTGGGGCAACCGTGGCCACCCTATATCTCAAATAAACTCAGCCAATGAGTGAAATAATATATTTGACATTCTCAGTATTACAAAATTTGAAGAGATATGTATACGGTGTTTTGGTATATATATATATATATATATATATATATATATATAGGAAAATGATTGATAGTACGAGAACTAAACTCACAAAAGCCAATAAAATTGATTGATTATTATAGTATTATTCCACCAAATAAAGAGTTGAGAATTTGATCAATCAACAAAAATGGGACAAGTATCACTCGTTTGTCTCATTAGTCGTATTGGTCATATACCAAACCAAATTGCAGATATATAAATGTTAATGAATTAATATTATTACATTCTATTTTCAAAAATTTACTGCAAAGAATATAACCTTCTTTAGAAATATTGTTCAATTACACATGTTTCATATTTTCAAATATTATGCAGCACTTGGTGAACTCCAAACAATTAGTTAACAAAAAAAATAAAATCAATAAGCAAAAAAATATTATAAAATAGAGTACAAAAGGTCCTCAAAGCCATCTACAAGTTCAAACAAAATAAATATGACTAAATAATAAAACTATCAGAAAAATTAATTTATGAGTCCATTCACCACATTGAACAAGCTAGTAACAAACTCCATAATACTTTTTTGAGAACTTCCCTCCTCATCAAAAGCTCCAACAGCCAAACTCTTCCATTGTGTGGCATTGTTCTTAATCTCTTTGCCTTTCTCACCCTCCATTATTTCCAATATACAATCCTTCAATTTATCTTTCCTCACAAATTCTTTCTCATCAATTGGAGCTCTAACTCCCATCTTCCAAACATCAACAATAAACTTTGCATTGGTTCTTTGATCTGACCATTGTGGCATAGCAACAATTGGAACTCCTAAGCACAATGATTCCAATGTAGAATTCCAACCACAATGTGTTACAAAACAACCTATAGCTTCATGAGCTAAAACTTTTTGTTGTGAGCACCATGTCACTACTAAGCCTTTCTTTGACTTTTTTTCAAAATCTTTTGGTAGCTTAATCTCTTCAGCAACTCTAACAACCCACAAGAAGTAACTTCCACTATCTCTTAAACCATAAGCTATTTCTTGTATTTGTTCCTCATCAAGTGTTCCCATGCTACCAAAAGAAACATAAACAATTGACCCTTTTGGCTTATCATTTAGCCATTCCATGCATTCTTCATTACTTTTGAATTGTGTAGCACCATAAGCTTCATCATCTTTAAGTCGTTTGTCTAAGAACATTGATGGTATGGATGGTCCTATGGACCTAAATTTGGGCCAAATCTTCATTGTCCAATCAGCTACCTACAATTATTTTGTAATCACAACAAATACATATCACAAATAACAAATAAATATTTGATGAATAAGGAGATTCACCCACAAATAATAATAAAATTAAGTACTGGGAGATACAAAGAAGTGTATATACTTAATTTTGTTTTTCAGATATTACTATATCTCCTAATGAGTCATTAACTATATGAAAATAATAAATTATTACTAGTATAT
The DNA here is from genome assembly GCA_037974755.1 of Cicer yamashitae. Classification (NCBI taxonomy): domain Eukaryota; kingdom Viridiplantae; phylum Streptophyta; class Magnoliopsida; order Fabales; family Fabaceae; genus Cicer; species Cicer yamashitae. Next base: position 3,083,274 of record JBBPBQ010020321.1, on the reverse strand, counting down.
AAAAACTGGTTCCGTTAGTCTCTTTCGTTAAGATGCTAAAGACTAAAAAGAGGAATATTTTATAGTTTAAGGACTTGCAAAATAAATTTTCATTTACTTTTGAAATTACTCATCATTTTTATATACGTTAAGACTAAATTATCTAAAAAAAAATAGCTTAAAGAGAATATAGATAATCTACATTCTTGAATCGGTTTGTGATACCAAAAAATAGTTTTTACATGCATCTAAATTGAATAGCTAATTATTTGTTAAAAAATGGTTATATATTGTCTAGACCATTTTAATTTGAGAGCAGTTGTGCTTTAAAGATTAAATGTATGTTTGAATTATTGATAATTTTACTAATATCACATGAGACCGTAATTTTGTTTGAAATTTTGAAATATGATTTTAGCAAAAATTAGGTGACTTATCGTAAGAATGTTGATCCCAACATCAATTTAATCATTAAAAAATAGTTTTGAAGGGAAGAAAAAAAAATACCTCTTTTTCTATCTCATACAATGAATTGCATAGAATCCAATCAGCTTTATGAATATTAGAGAATTGACCCACCAACAAATCAAGCAAAACTTGATTCTCTCCTTTTGTTAAGAAAAATGAAGGCATATCCCCAATTTCAAGTCTTGGCAACAAAGGAAGTGAAATCTCATTTTGTTCTATGAGGGGAACTTTCAACTTTCCTATGTGCACATTATAGTAAATACTATTCACCGACATATTTTGAGTGAGAAAAGCAACACCAATAATCCCAAATCTCTTAGCAACATCAAGAGCCCAAGGAAAAAATGAATTATAAATAATACAATCAACTCTGTCACCTAATTTATTGAGTTTTTCAATAAGTTCAGCTAAAGTTTTTGGTCCTATTTTCCAAAATTGATCTAAATATGTTGTGTATGATCCACCTGCTTCTTCAACTCCACCATTATCAAAACCATCCGAAATAGTTTCGATTGCAATTGAAGATGGTATACTTTGCAAGCTTTTGCGGTAGTAAAGGGTGGTGACTAATGTCACTTTTACCCCTTCATGTTGCAAAAGCTTAGAGAATTGAAGCATTGGATTAATGTGACCTTGTGCTGGATATGACAACACCAAACAATGCACTGTTTTATTCTCCATCTCTCTTTTACTCTTTTTGTGAAACTAGGGGAGGATGTGCCAACTTATATGAGCGACAATTATCAACCTTTTTTATATAACACATGATTTTAAACGTAATTATGGTAAAAAATTATATATTTTTAATGATTTAATGATTGTAATTGGTTGATAATGTAATTTTATTTTTACAATAACAACATATATGAATTAAATCCTAATATAGTAAATTATTTTCTAAAATGTTGTCAAAATATTTGCAAACTCAATAATTAAATGTATGAGTAAAAAATTTGTAACTTGCCAGTGCATACATTGTTAAAATCACCGTTTTTTTTATCAGGATGATATTAGAATATTGGTTAAATTGCATATGTGGTCCCTTAACTTAATTTCAGTTATTAACTTAATTTCAGTTAACGTTTTAGTCCTTGAACTTTTTTTTTCTCCCGATTTGGTCCTTTGTTCTTTATTTGATGTTGTTAGAGATGAAAATATGAGTTTATTTAAAAATTTAAGTTATAAATTTGATGAAATTTGCAAAAAAAAACAAAAAAAAAGATAACATTGTTGACATTTTAAAACATAAAAGATCAAATTGTCACTTAAAATTAAAATAAAGGACCAAATCGGGAAAAAATATATAAATGACTAAAACGTGACTGAAATTAAGTTAAGGGACCACGAATGCAATTTAGCCTAAAATATTTATACACTTTGTTGGGTATTAATTTTAAGGAAAAATTACTCTTCAGTAATTATTTATAGGTTTCTTTATTTGTTTATAAATATATGGTATAATATCACAATAGTTTGTTATTATGGTGCGTCAAAAAAAGTTGTCATCGTAGAAATGCAAAATAATTTATTATTTCAAAGGAAAAGGAAAACAACTAATCTCATAATTGATTTTTTAGGGAAAAATCTCATAATTGATTTTTTAGGAAAAATCTCATAATAGTTAAAATAATAATAATTTAACAATATAGAAAAGGCCCTGTTAAATTAAATCCGTAAAAAAAAAGGGGGCCTGTTATAAAACAACACAGAAAAGGGTGGATTGTGATCATATTTCCTCCACTAAATTTTACGGAAGAAAATTAAGGATAACAAATTTATACTTAAATTGGTAATAAACTTACCAAAAAAACCTCAGTAATGATAATAAACTAAAATATAACATACGCGGATGTAATTTGTAAAAAAGAAATTTAATATAAAATTTTTAAAAAATTTAAAGGTGATATTTATTGTATATAAATGTATCAATCTATCACAAAAAAGTTTAATATTTGTAATTTTCTTAGTTTATAAAAATAGTAATTAATTAACAAAAGAATAAATGATATAGAAATAATTGAAAACTTAATAATAAAATAAGTAATTTTCACTCTAAAATATATGATTTAAAAAATATAAGTGATTGTTTGTATACACATTTAAAAAGATTAAAATAAAATATGAGTAATTTTCA